>WUQG02055638.1:0-10157 GCA_011317285.2 Androctonus mauritanicus | reverse complement strand
AATATACGTTCAACTGATATTAACTGAAAATTTGTAAATCAATTACACATATAACTGAGAAAGTTTGTAAGATTTTGCAATCATTTGAAAAATAAATTCAAATATATTAAAGAAGTTCCCCGAATTTAAAACAAATATTGAAAGGATCTATTAGTAAAAAAATAATTTATGATAAGTTAGATTTTACCATACTTTTAAATTATAAAGAATTTATTGATAGTATTTTACCGTACTTGAATTGTCTATCGAAAAGACAACCGAAAAAAATTATTTTTTAAAAAATAAAAAATACTATTATTAAAATAAAAAATACAATTCCTTTATCAAAAGAGAATATAATTCTATTGCAAGAAGAAGAACTAGATTAATTGAAATTTAATATTGAAACCAATATTTTTCATAAATATACTGGATTTCATGTCATAATTATAATGTACAATTAATTACAATCTTTTCTTAAAAAATATCGAATGTTCTTCAGAAAGTATTCAGTTTTTTCTTCAATTCAGGGCTGTACAATCCGCGTCCTGCATTATAATTGAATGCGGCTCAACATAAACTAGTAAACTTCCTTAAAACATTGAGATTTTTATGTACTTAATGAAGTTATTATTATTTAAATACTTATCTACATTTTCCTTTTCAATTTTCTAAAATATTTGTTATTTTAGCGATTAAAACCTCTTCACCTGCTCAATGATTTAAAAAAAAAAAAAATTTGAACTAAAAGATCTCAAAGATAGAATACTTTTGCTTGTTTGTCATGGTAGATATTAGCCTATATATTATACATTATTTATTAACTTTTACTTTAGCAACTATCGTATAATTAGTATATTTTATATTCGGCCCGAGATACTTTTTTTTCTTCAAATCTGGCTCAATGAACTCAAAAGATTGGACGTCTCTGGTTTAACTCACCTTTGTTCCGTCGGGCCACGCCTCAACTGAGTTTGAGAGGATCGAGGTCACAACATTAGCCTCATCAGTCGAAAAACGAAATAAGAATAACAAATAAAATCAATCTTTCTGATTCATCTAAATTAGGATATCAAATTAAATTTATATTAATTAGAATTGGGAGAAGAACAATGTGAAAGAACTGTATCCTGTGTTTGAAAAACATATTCAACCGTAACACTGATTGGTTATCTTCTGGAGAAATACCCATTTATTGGAGATATTTGAATAACTCTTTACACATCTGCAGACATTCTTCTCAAAATAATTTCTCACCAAATAATTTCTAGTATTATGACTTTAATAGAGTCATGGCTAAGTATATAAACTTAAAATAAAATTAACTCTATATAGAAATATTCACTCTAATGATCTTTAGAAAATTTATTACTATTAGAAGGGGATTGTGGTTTACTTCGTAATGACGATTAGTGGTAATTTTAATTAATCGATATCAAATTACCGAGATTTAATTGTATATCCCTTACTTTTTTTAAATACTTGATAACAATTTTGATTCTATTGTATTAGAAATATAGAATTTATTTAGCGATATATTAACATATTTCAGTAGAACAATTTTAGAGAATAAATCATTTGATATATAATATCCAGTCCTGAACATCTAGTAGATGAAAAAGTAAACAGATGTTATAAGAAAAGAATATCAAGCGAAACATTCCTACATAAACTAACAAATATCCAAATTCTTTATATTATATTTATCTTTATATTATTTAATTATTAAGAAATTTATGACGGGAAACGATTTATTTATTTCTAATATTTTATAACTAACCTGACCTTCTGCAAGAACCATTTGGTAATGAATAAAAACAAAAATAGTCATTATTGTTAAAGAGTAATACATGATGAGACCAACTTCTCCAGCAGTAATTGCTGAAATTTAAACGGAAACATTAATTATGAATTTATAACCTTAAATCTGAATTATAAATACTTACACGAAGACACGCTGAATACAGTTAAAATGGTAATGACAGCATTTAGAAAACACGAAATGTATATTTTTGACATACTCCAAGTTATGATACACCAAAAAAGAAATTTACAGCAAGTTTGTTTATTTTGGTGTTTATCAAACGTACTTTGGAAACTCTTTTCAGTTTTGAAAGCCCTGATGGTCGAAATTCCATATAGTGATGTAGAAAGGTGACTGAAAATTAAACTGCTGACTAAAAATTCATATTAATAGAAAAATTTTAAATCATCAGAAACTAAAACATTCAATTTTTATAAAATTATTAAAATAATTCATTATAAATAATGAGAGTATATAAATTGTATTATAGATTTTATTTTTTTACATTAAGTTTGTCTTTAAATTTATGCAGAAATATTATCTTAGGAATAAGAGATAACAAAGCACATTCGGTGGAAATTAATATGACTAAAAATGGAAAAAAAGGAATTCAAATACGGAATAAAATCACTATACAAGTGTTTCCTTTTTGTCAGTTTTTTTTTTACAAAATCTTTAAAAAATAATGTTTTGATAAATTTCATATAGGAAAAAGACAATTTAATAATTAATAGCTGAGTCTCAAAACAATAGCAATTTAAGTAATGTATGATTCCTCAATCAGACAGTGGCAATAACGAAAATGAGTAAGAACAAAAAAGGATTAACTAAATGAGATTATAAAAGTTTAGAGTTCACACTATGGTAGTATTTTTCCAATCATTCATTTTGATTTATGTGTTCCTATTATTCCTATTTTCATTCTTCATTTCTCTGATATTCCTTGAATTTGCTCTGTCCAAATTTTCTCCATTCTATCTATAACAGTTATCGTCAATTTATACAGCTCATTATCATTTACTTGTCAAACTAGTATGCCAAACTTCAATACTTTCACAATGCTAAATGATTTTAAATTCATATCGCACATTTTATCAATAACACTCCTATTCACTCTAGTTTGGTACTGATTTTTCATTCCTCAACGTGGAAAAGGTGAAATTTTAGCGGCATATATTAATTTGCTACTCATGAATTTTGTGGGTAGTTAAGCTATATTATACCTTTTTAAAATAATATAGATAAGTAAAAGATACTGATAACTGTTTAACAATTTACAACTTTATTTAGAATATCTACATTGCGATATAATTATGAATATTTCTGTTTATATGTGATTTCAAAAATAAATATTTGACTGATATATATTAATATTAAAAAATAAGTATGTGACTGATGTATATTATCCGAGGTCCGATTTTAAAAATACAAAAATTCGTATATTCCATCTATAAAATATTGTAATTATCTATGTTCAAGAACTATAACGAAGCACATTTAATGATTCTTCAATTATATTTACAAAGTGAAAAAGAATAATTCTGTTATGAATATTAATAATTCATTATAATTTCTAAAAATATTAAATTAAAATTCTGTATACTGCACACAATTCAGTGAATAAAAAAATATATATGTTATACCAAAATATAAATACTTAAAAACGTATATCAGTCATTCCTTTATATAAACTATTTATGCAAAAATATCAGAGTATAACTGCAGTAGACGGTTAGACTATGACGTTTAATGACGTCATAGCTCAAAAGATTTAAAATTCCGTGTAATGGGATTTTCTTCTTTAACTACTGTCGAGTCATCTGATATCCAAGAAATAAAAATTCAAAGATATCTTTTTTCTTTAATCTTCAATAAATTGACTCATCATTGGTGTTGGACAATCTGTAATAGGCTCTAAAACACGTGGACATTGAAAAATACATTCATCTGTAATTCAGCAACTTAATTAAAAACAATCTAATTAATCTAACCAAGCACAATATAAAAAATCGATTGAACAACAGAAATTATATTCATATAAATGAAAAATGATTATTTTTCTCAATTTTATATTAACTATATTTAATTTCAGTACTTACTTTTTCCTTCCAAACGTTGAAAATCGTTTGCAATTCCAACAAATAAATATGAAAAAATACCAACGGTTATGAATAAAATGAATGTTGGAATACTTAAATATGGTAGAACTATACTTTGTAGAACGTTCATTCCGAAAATATTCATGGATGACTGAAATATGAAAACCAAACATGATTAAACAGAAGAACCATACGACGATTTTAAATAACATTCTATTGAATATAATTTTCTAAAATATTGATTAAATTTATTTTAATGATGATTTAATTTTAATTATAAGCATAAAATCTCTTGCTTAATTTCAAAAATTTTACATTTACTGAAAGAAATAAAGATACTAGATATATTATCCAATTTAATATCAACGATATTTTTATTTTGCCAAGTTAAATTTAATATGACATCAGTTCCTTGAAATGACTCTATTGATACAATGATACAATCCGTTAACCTTACCACTGATTAATGGAATTCACAGATGTAAGATTACAGATGCAATGGCTGATATAGGAGTGGATTATCCTGTTTATTGAAATTAAATACAATAATATATAGCAATCTCCCTCTTATCCGGTCTGACTTTGACCAGACATATTGAGATCACGAAATTGCTGATTTACTCTGCCATTCATATTTCTGATATGATTGTCTCAGCAGGAAAAAGAAAATTCTTGGAAGGAGAAGAATCCTGTTACTAATGATATCATTAAATCGGTGTTAAAATTTATAAAGATCGCTGAACGACTTAATGCGGGAAACGAAGATAAATTGCAATTAAGTTGCTTCGAGCTTGGAGTGTAAGTAAAATATAACCATAAATTTTGATAGGAATGATAATCTCAATTTTCTTAAGGACAAGAGCAATTATTCGAAAATAGCCGGTTTCAATGGGAAAAATTATTTTTCTTGAATGGGAAAGAATTGTTTCCTTTGAAAAGGCTAACCAGCTTGCAACTTAATCCAAATATTATAACCTGTTTTATGAAATATGTTTATCAAGTTCTAACAAACACTTCTCTAAAACAGGTTATACAATTTTCTTTTCATCACAGAATCATTTGTTCCGGTAACATAAAACAATAAATTCGCAGTTCAGTTCTTGCAAGTTTGCTAAATAATTTACAGTGTAAGTGAAAGGTTACTGTAGGAGCGGAGATTCATTTATTGGGACCATAGCATTAACAAGTTTCATGAGGATCTTTTTCTTAATTCACACAAGTGAGTCATGCTAGCACCACTTTTGTTCAGATAACATTAATTCTATATATATGATAAGTTAACAATGTTTATGAATAACTATTATAGTATTATTTTCAATTTTATTCAAAAATAACCTGTTATTATTATGCAGTGAAATCCTTAAAAATATTTTTCTGTAAGTATAATATACATATAAAATTTTCTTATGCTGCTAAATAAATTACTAATTTTTATTTGAAATCTAATGTTTAATCCTTTATAATTAAGGTTTTAGTTCACTTAGGCTGTTTATCATTTTATTTAACATTATGATAGATATTAAATTTTGACTTTAATTATCTTAGCCATGTGAATAAATCTACACGCACCTCATGAATTATTGTTTTTAATAGCCGGAAAAGCACACTCATTTACATTACTAAAGAAATCTCTTGATTGAACAAATTTTCCATTTGAGCTATGGTTTATAGAAAATCATTACAAATCCTGCATCATGCTTATCAATATAAGCCTAGAGATATTATCCTCCCAAATCTCTGAGGCAATATATTTACTGGCATCCAGCATTCAGCTGACATGGAATGGCCGGAATAGAAATTTTCTCTTTATGTTTTACCTGTCAATCAAATGTGCTATTGAAAGGAATAAAATCTGGCGCATTTTCTGTTCAATTCTCAAGTTGAGTATATGATAACAAACAGATTAGAATTGCAAATATAGGAAAATATTCTTCATAGCCGACAAAATGGCACAGCTATAGGACGGATTGCCCGATATTTGGACTTCAACGAATTTACTATCAGAAACTTCCTGAAACATTACGAGGAGGCAAGTTCCATCGAGCCTGGATCAGCACGGTAAACCAGCAAAGACTGCTGCCTGAGAAAATAGAGTTTGCGTCTTCTTATCGGAAAACACTCATCTGATACATTTGTGGAAGCTGCATAGCTATGGACCGAATACACAGGTCGAAGAACCTCTAGTAGCAAATTATAGGACATGGGTTAGGCTCTTACAAGAGAAAATGAAAACCTATGTTGATAGGTTCAACATAGTCAGAGAAAGAACAGCTCAGCGAAAGAACAGGTTGGCCTGTGCCAAAAACCATCAATGGTGGATGGAGAATGATTGGAGAAAACGTGATATGGTCGAATGATTCTCATTCCCAGTCCTATAGGGATATATCGGATAGCCATATGAAGGAATCTTCCAAAGCTATCTGAAGCAAGAAGTTTCCACCTACTGTGCAAGTATGGGGAGTTTAGCTCTTCTGAGATAGATAATTTTGTTCCTATGATGATGTAGGATTACACAACGCTAACAGGAAATCTCAGAACAATATTACCCGCCTTTTTCGTTAGGGAGTTTCTATCTTCAATCCTGATGCAGGATTTGTAATGACTTTTGTTGTAACCCATAGCTGAAATGGAATATTATGTTTAATAAAGAGGTTTCATTACTAATTTAAATGAGATTGCCTTCTTTGCTGTTTGTTACAACAACTGTTAGGTTATGTGTAGATTTATTGCCACGGATAAGGGTATTTTACTATTACGGAAAATGAAAAATTTAACTAATACGATTTGGGATAGATACCAAAGAATGATCAGTATAATTATACATATGGCACATCGCGAAGAATAATTAATAAAAATTAATTATTAATCATATCCTTAGTAGATCAAATCGGTAATCACAAAATCTAACTGAACAATCGCAGAGAATGATGGAAACAGTTAATCTTGTAGGATCTGGAAAAAGTTCGCATTCTACTGAATGGGAAAATCTAAAATTTTTCTGTTTGAATAAAAATGGAATTCTGCTTATAAATAAATTTTATCACGATGATTATATTCTCATTCTAATAAATTTCAATGATTACAGTTAAAATTATATTAACCAAAATTAATCAACTAAATTGGATTTTATACATAATAAATATGAATTGGATCTTACAGTTATCACAAATAATGTTGAAATTGGCAATACTTGATCGACAATGCCCATGTCTCTGGAAAATCGGCTCAGTAGTTTCCCTTAATAGAAAAAAAAATTTGCTAATGAATAACTGAACTTTTTAAAATTTAATTATATTAGTTAAAAATAACATAAAACTGCAATTTTTGAAAAAAATAAATATTAATAATAATTTTAATGAAAATTTACACGTCAGGAATGACTAACACAAAGAACAAAATACAGATTTTGATACTAAAAAATTTTATATTGATTTCTATTTTCTAAAAACTTATTATAAAATAAATTAACCCAGTTTATAGAATACCAATTTACAAAACTGTTGGATTAAAAGTGTTGCATGAGAGGCATATCAAACTACATTACAAATATTTTATAAATTATTCACTTCTGACTTGTAACGATTTGAGAAATGGTTTCAAATTAAACAACAAATTAAAGCATTATAAAGAAGAAGCACGTATATACAAATGTGATAATTTGATAAAAATTTATGTATTCATATCGCAATAGCTTTAATTTTAATTTATTACAGTATTACCTTCAACTGTTAATTTATTTTTTATTCACATCAGAACTCTCAAGAGTATTTTAGTCTGAAAATTAGTTTTTGTTGATAAAACTTTACTTACCTATAGGATTCATGTCGAAAAAAGATATTGGTAGGCGAATAATACGATGTAACAAACGTTTATGAAGATTGAATGAACATCTGGAGCACATTATAAAATATGAGACTGTCGTAACCAACGATGATAAGATTATTCCACATATCAGTCCAGAATAAACATATATATTCAGTTGGTTATTGGTGTACGAATATTCTTCGCTTTCTATACAATTTTTTGTAGTAATATTTTTATCAGTTTTCATTGAGCAGTTACCATAGTCAGTTTTCATTATAACGTAATTTATATTTTGATTTGTCCTGAAAAATAGAGAAACTATTGTAATATATTTAGTATCACAATAAAATGTTATTCGACATGGGAAATGATCAGATTTAAAATGTAAATAAAAAGCAATCACTGATCAAATTTATTGTTGATAAAATATGGCTACTTCTTGTAATTTAGTTACAAGAAATTTTTCATGATTTAATTATTAAAACTTATAGATTCATTTATACTAAAATATTGAAACTCGTGAAAACATGTGACTAAAACGAAATCCCTAAAGCATGAAGAAATATCAGTTGGTATTTGTTTCACTTTACTCTACTTCGTTATTCATTTAACATAAATATTAAATGAATAATACTTATGTTAACATTCACTTTGTGTCACTTTTTAATGTGTTTTTCATATATAGAAGGAAAGTATTTTATAATGCAGAATCAGTAAATTATTTTGAAACTTTTATTCTACCTCTATGTATTTGTTGAAATAAATCATTGTTTGCTGTTAAAACTTTTATGTCTTAATTAACTATATTACAAAGTCACCCCACAGTGCGACGTGACTTTGCGATTTAGTGTTTTACCCTTACCCTTACAAATACAACATATAGATAAGAAAGTAGAAATTATCCCCAAAGAACTTTGTAATTAAGGTATATTAAAAACACTTGAAAAAGTAAATATATATCATTGGAAATTATTTTTATTACGAATGAAGTTGCCTATTTTTGAAGTTTATTTTTCCAAAGATGACAATTAGGGGACCTGAAAGATCCCTCGCCTACCTAGTTATGTAATGGAGTATTTCATTGCTAACCATGGGCTAGCAACACCTTTAGTAGAGTCATTTGTCAGGTAGAGGATCTGTTTTATTAAAGGGCGATCAGATATTTCTTGAAAAAAAATTAGAGGTGCGGCATCCGATATTGAACCTGGCAATTACGATAAGCTTCCATTGCGACTATCGGACTGACATATGTGATATATATTTCGGCAGATAGTTTTGGAAAACATAGGCTGACTGATATCCATGATGGAATGAACTGGTAGACTGAAGAATAATATTCAATGGGCCTGATCCGGGTCCTTCCTAAAAAACTATATAACTCTCGGATTTTATCTTGTATCCTCTAAGTTCGTATTTGTACTTTAGCACGCAGCCGTCGAATTAACATTATAGTTAAGACATTATAAGATCATCTCGAATGCAAATAATTTCTACATTAAATTATATAATAATAATTTAATTACATTTCGTTGGAAAAGCCCTTCCTACAATGCAGATGCGATAAATTTTAGGTTTAAGTTTAACTCTTAGCACTAATGGCGCATTGTCCTCATGGAAACGTTTTGACTTTTCAATCTGGACGACTCCGTTTCGAGATTCTATCCGTTCTATTGGAAACATTTATCATTATGTAATATCCGGTATGTCTATTCATTATCCATCCGCAGCAGTTATCAGCCCATAAAAGGGTTCGTTTCGTTCCTCCACCTAATACCTTACGAAATGGAAAGTGGCACCGTCTATTGATCAAAACAAAAACAACACTTACCGCTATCTCTTGTGAAAGGTGAAAAATAAATGTCATAATAATTGTACAGTTAACATAATCATTCTGTACTTTCTCGAATTTATCTAGGATGATAAAATATCTGCTATTTTTAAACAAATAAACTTGCAAGATAAATTTCTGTTGTATAAATTAAAATTTATTTGTTTGACTACCTATTAAATTGTTAATACAATAGCTGAGTAAAGTTCGTATATGTGTTCGTTTCCAGTTCTTTTGGTTCTTTATGTGCTTCTTTATCTAAGTTCTCTTCTACGGACTCATCATTAACAATTTTAAATACACAAATTTATCTACATCAAATATAAAGTTTACAAAGTATCATATATGAACCTGATTCATTCGACGACCCTGGAAGATATCACTGGTGATGGAAATACGAGCGAACAAAATCCTCCACCGGAGGATGGTTACGAGAGTTCACAGAGGTAAAGTCTACACAGATCAACAAGAAAAGCCCCAAAAGTTCACCACTGTCTGCTATTCTTCTGTACACTCTCTGGAATCTATCTCCCTAGAGAACCACTTTGGCAACTCTGCACTATTGAGATCCACCAAAACTCTGACTTAGGAACCCTTCAGTTCTGACCCGCTCCGTCCGCATTTCGTGTGATCTCTCTCTCTC
>WUQG02055627.1:0-10157 GCA_011317285.2 Androctonus mauritanicus | reverse complement strand
GGGATATACTTGTACTTGGCGGCGGCCATTTATAGAATTCATCATAGGCTGGCCAACACCCATCATTGGGTCAACCAGATGGTTGAACGATGGAATTCAACGAGCGGTCCAGGACACTTTTCAAAAACTGTAGGTGTGAGACTCGGATTTGAATCCGGATTTTTCAGGTTGATGAGCCACAGCTTTAGCACCTGGGCCTCCGGCCGACAACAAATTTTGGAATCGTATTTAAACTGATCTGAGTGATGTAATTATCAAATTTGAATGAAATTGCAATTTCTTACACAAAATTCAAATAAGAATTTTTACATAAACGCATCTTATTGCGACACTGTCAAAATACACTGATCATTTTTTGTATGGTTTATAACTACTTTCTATCTGGTGCATATTACTCTGCAAGGTACTATATTCGGTATGCACACACTTCTGATGAACTGGGATGAACCATCAGTTCAGATGCGACTGAACGAGTAGATTTCTCCAGAAAAACTGGAGATGTAGTATCTGAAATTAAACTGGATTGGAATTAATAACAAATCCTCCAAGGTGTAATTAAAGAATAATTCCACAGCGGCTATTCAGTCGATCATGCTAACGGACTAGTATTTTTCTCAAATATCGAAAATAAGTGCCTACACATTATATCTTATAAATTTTCATTTTTGCAGAGTATTATTAATCAAACAATTTTTCTTGAAATCATAAACAGCAATTAAAAATCAATTGAAATGCATTACTTTGTTTTTATCAATTAAAATAAGATGTGTTTTATAATCAGTATAACAAAAACAAAGTTATAAAAATGAAATTTTACAGAAAGCCGACATGACAATTATACAACTGTATATTACGTATGATCGATTTCAAGCAATGGATTTTTCAACAAGTGTTGCATTTCAACAACTTCAATTCATAGTGAAAATTGGTGGTCAGGAATCGAACTGGAAATCCATCATCAGACCTTTCACTATAGAAGTAAACTCATTTCTCTTATTTGAATTTGTAAAAAATTAATAAAATTTAAGGAAATGCAATGTATGCAGAATATCAATTCTTAAAAAGTATATGAAAGTCATTGCAAATATGCACGGTATTATTCATACGAATTATTAAATGAAGATTCCCAAACACAATTAGCTAAAATATTTTTGCGTTTATTCTAAAATGCGATCTAATAATAAATTCGATCTGAGCTATCACATTTTGATATGAGTACTCTAATAAATGTAACTGACAAACGACAGAATACAAGATCTATCCATGATATAACAAGAATTTCCGAAATATTGATTATATTTTCAGGTATTCTATAACAATTGCTACAGAATAGAAATTATCGAATCTAAATATTTTCTATTTAGTACATAATTTCTTTAAATAATTAATTAATTGATAATACAGAAGTCTTTATAAACTATTTTCAATATAAATATTTAAATATAGTTTGACAGTATTATATACAAGATGATTTTTTCCATGTAGTTTTTATATAGTGAAGTTAAGAACTGATATTCTGCATAAAAGTTTTAAGAAAATTTTAGTAATTATTATTTAATCATTTTATAGCTTTGGGTTGCAGTGATTATATCGATTATATTATTTGGAATATTATTACATCAAGTACTGAAATGTGAATCAGCGAATGAAACGGGTTCTTTTCGATCATTTCCCACAGTGATTTGGTATTTATTTGGTAGTTTAACACTTCAAGGTAAGTAGCTTACATAAAATAATTACAGATAGCAATATTTTGATAAAAGTCCTGTACTTTAATGCTGTATTTCTTTCATATTTTCGACTTGATAATATTTCTTGTTTTTTTTAGGTGGGAACTTACGCGAAGTCTATAGAATTCCGTCAAGATTTTCAATTGCACTGTGGTTGTTATCTGTCGTGATTTTGGTATGCAGTTATAGTGGGAACTTAATGTCATTCATGACTTCTCCCGTCTTAGAGTATGTGCCCACTACCTTCGATGAATTGGCATCTTCTGTACAAAGTGGAAAATTCGCTTGTGGAGCTATAAAAGGAAGTAGTATATTTGAGTTTTTTAAGGTAATATATATATCAATATAGAGATAAATCTATTTTCAACATGAAAAAGTAATCTTAATATAATTAAATCTTAGAATTCAAAAACTGGTAATGCGAAGATACTAGGAGAACATATGATTTCAAATGAGAATTTTGATAATTTAGAAGATTTAACTGCCCGAATGTTGAAAGAGAAATTTGCACATATATCTGGCACTCCTGTGCTTACTAAAATACAAAAATCTATTGGCTTTGGAAAATTGCTGATTTCTAAAGATTCTCTTGTTACCTTTTCTACGACATATGGTGTGAGAAAGGGATTTCCTTATAAAAAAGAACTTGATAAAATGTAAGGTGGAATTTTTTTAAGCTTTGTATTATGTTCTATTTTCTATGGAAATTTCGTTGCATTATACATTTAACTAAAACTATAACATTCGTTTATATATATCTTTCTCCAAAATCTTTTAATTAAATTACACAACTTCCCGATCTTAAATAAATATTGGCGGGCTAAATTGAAATCCTATCACAGATAACTTACACCCATAAAGCGGTTAAGAGGGATACAGAGGAAAAGAATGAATGTCCGGTCCCTAACTAATATATAAATTATGGAAAGGACAAAAATTCAATTCGAACAATGATCCTTAGTCTAAAGCCTATGCATTTGTATACTATCAATCATACTATATTCTTTTCATACTCATTCCAAAATAATTAGTCGTTATTTTGGAATGTCCATAAACGCGCAATAAACACCTTAGAATGTTTTTTGGAGGAGGACTGTGCTGGGCTCTTTGAAATTCTTGTTCGTTTTGACAGCAAATTCACTAAAAGGTCCCCGACATTTCACTGACATAAATGTCCTATACTTGGTAACATGTAGTTGAAAAGCGTGTAAAACAAATAAGATAAAAAGTGGATGCAAAACTAAATATACTATCAATTTGAAATATTATCAGAAGTTGGACTACGTCCATATCACCTCCATTCAACAAACTCATAAAAGATTTTAATGAAATATATTTTGCATTTAAATCTTTTATGATGCAATATATTTTGCAATAAAAATTATTGGTATTATTTTAAAATTAATAAGACGACAATTACTTCTATAAAAATACATCGAGTATTGAAATATTTATTAAAAAAATTGTCATATAAAATTTTTTCAAGTATAATATTAGTAAATTCGTCGTTGATAGCATTTTGAATAAAAATCGTAGTAACTTTATCATTCTTTTTCGGTATTATATAAATATAATAGAAAAATATATTAACTATAACCATTTAGTATTCTGAACTTAGATGGATTTATAAAATTATAACTTATCCGCCTGAAATTAAATCCAAATTAAGCTGAGATCCTTTACAATGTTAAAATTAGTGAACACAGATTGAAGTAGAGATTAATATAAATAGACTTATTTTCTGATTTGTAACTTTATAATAATAGAATTATGCATGAAAACCGTCGTCTTTATAACAGTTATTTTTTTCATAGTTGTTTATACTGTATCTTCGAGTTTAAACAACTCAAATATCTAAATCCGATAAATTACAAATATGTTTATTGCAGATTGTTCTCTGATTACGATTTCTGATAATTGTATAACGATATCTGATAATTATATTGTGTGTGTGAAGAAATAATAATTCTGTATTTAATCCAACTTAATTTATTTTTCTATTGCAGATTATCTCGACTGTTTCAGTCTGGAATAATTAATAAAATTCAGAATGTTGGACAAAGCGTTGAAAGTCGAACCACTTCTGAGTTCCGTCCACTAAATATAGAAGATTTTCTGAGTCCATTCGTCCTCCTGTTTGTAGGATATACCATATCATTTGGTTGCTTAGTTGTGGAAATAATTATAGCTAAAATAATTCGTTTATAAATTCAGCTAAGGAAAAAGTTTGATGATAAAATCGTTTCTTTAGTGCAAGTAACGTAAAACCAATTTATCGATTATTAAATGATAAAAGCACATTTCATTCTTCTTTTGAGAAATATTTAAAAACTGACACTGTTTTCTGAATTTATTATAAATGTAAGTTTATAAAATTTACATAAGATTCAGCGTATTGTTCTAAAACCGATACGATGGATATAGATTTTCAGGACAAAATATGGGATATTAAAGACAGAAAGACTGATTTCATTTTCATTTTTAAGTTCAAGAAAATGGAAAGTGTCTATCTGGAATATTGACATTGTTAATTGTAGATTTTCACATTATATGGAAGAAATAAAATATGTTAGCATCCACTTAAAAAGTGAAAATATTCATTCACTACATAAATAAGCCCTTTCAAAAGACATATCATTCGATACCAGTAGTATATATATGATAGTTTCTATTATATATTTGTTTACATTTCTCAGTTTGACCTTGCAAGGCAACTCGAAAATTAATTTATGCATTGACTTTGCAAAGTCAACTCTAAAATTGATTTACGCATTGACTTTGCAAAGTCAACTCGAAAATTGATTTACGCATTGACTTCCCTAAGTCAACATGAAAATTGAATTGCAAATCGAAAAGTGATTTGGTTGTTTACGACAGCGAATGACATCACATTTTTTGGTTAGCTATCTGAACACGATTTTTTACAAGTAGAGGGCGGTAATCAAAGCGGCTAATATATTACAGGTTGTGTCAATTCGAATATCACACATTGATATCCAGTTACTTGAATTTATAAAATCATGAATGAAAGAGTGAAAGTCATTATTGTTTTATTCGTAGGCTATTATGTTTGGAAGTGATTGTGGTTTTGTTTTTGTTGTTTTTTTAATCAATCAATCATCAGTACTTCAAAACAATATTCCAATTAAAGAAATCGATATTCGAAATACAAGTTGCGAGTATTATTTACATCTGAATCGAAATATCTTTTTGCATAAATGTATAAATGCTGGAAGGTTAGTGTTTGATATTCGAAAATTTACGAATGATAGACAACCATCAAAATATTAAAGAATGAGTTTGAATTGATTTGTTCGAAATGTCGTTAAAACATCCTTCAACTTGTATTGTTTGTGGACCGACTCAAAGTGGAAAATCGTATTTGGTTCGTCAAATGATTCATCGAAATGTTTATGAGAAACCGTTAAAACGAATTTTGTGGTGTTATTCGGTTTTTCAACCATGGTTCGTTGACGAAAACAGTATTTCTTTTAAGTGCGGTTTAGCCGACAATTACGATACTTGGGATCATGTAATTATTGATGATTTAATGCATTCACTGAATGAAAAAATTGGTGAATTGTTTACAGTTTTGTCACACCATAAATCGATTAGCATCATTTTGATATTGCAAAACTTATTTTTACAAAATAGAATAATGCATGATGTAAGTTTAAACACACATTATTTAATTTTGTTTAAAAATAATCGAGATGAGAGTCAGATAAATTGTCTTGGAAGACAAGCATTTATAAGTCGATTACCTTACTTCAAAGCTGCATACACAGATGTGACATCAAAACCTTATGGTCATCTTTTGATCGATTTTCATCCTTCAACTGACAAGAAACTGTGATTACGTGATTTGTATTTTCCCGACGAGTAAGGAATTTATTGGGTATATGTTCCTCGAAAAATGAAAAATATTCGAAGAAATTATCATTTTTTAAACGCATTGAGGAGTGTAAGTTCGACTCAGAGAAAAGCTTTGTTAAAAAATGCAACACTAGATCAAATAAAAGCTATTTGTAATAACACGTCAAAAGGTAACCTTCCAGTTAACATTAATAAAATCAAGAAGTATAAATGTGCTATTAGAAAACTAGCTGATAGGAAGATTGGCCTTAAAGCTAAAAATAAAATTCTCGTAAATCAGTCTGGCGTATTTCTTCGAGACTTGCTTAAACCATTGATATCATTTGTTGGTGGACTTATTGGAAAAGCGATAGGGCAATAATGACACAAAAAATGGCTTTAGTTCCTGAGCAAATGATTCCAAAATATAAACCAGAATATAAAATCTACGATAATATTCACGAATTAGTAGAAGTTAGTGATTTAAGCAATGATGCTAAATTAAAATTGTTAAGTCAACTGTTATCGAGATACAAACGTTTAATTCATGCTCTGAAAGAACCAGTGCCAGTGACTGTTATTCCTAAAAAGACTGACATTAGTCTGCTTACAGAGACCAATATCAGTTCAGTCCCTCTCTGACAGAAGTTCCAGCTAGCAAGACTTTGGATGATTTAATTTTATTATCGGTTCTCCAACTTTATCAAAAATATGTCCCTCATATACTTCAAATGTTAAAATTGCATCAGTATGACTAAAACAATCAGGGTCAATTAATTATTAATAACCAACTTATTTTAAATAGTCATATCGTGGATTTAATGTTGTATTTAATGAGAAACAGAAAATTGACTATTGCCCAGAAGGTTTTATTGAGTTTTGGGAAGGTATCAAAAATAGCTAATATTCTTAAAGAATGGATTGAAAATAAGATATTGGCTACACGCATAGGATTGACAGAATCTTCTATTTTATGAATAAGACCACCTCGCATTTCACCAGTAACTACGAAAATTCCTGTTAGGAAAGCAAGTGCTGAGAAACAG
Organism: Androctonus mauritanicus; assembly: GCA_011317285.2. NCBI lineage: Eukaryota > Metazoa > Arthropoda > Arachnida > Scorpiones > Buthidae > Androctonus > Androctonus mauritanicus. The sequence goes on along the minus strand of WUQG02055627.1, from coordinate 3,526 downwards.
TCATCGAGATCTACAAAAAGACCATAGAAATATTATTGAAATTGATTTATTATGATCCTTCTCATCCACATCTTTTGGTGGTGTTGAGAGATTATCGTGTGCTGCTAAAATTCCATTGATTGCCACTAGAAATTGGTTGTCGAAACAAGACACTTATACTTTATATAAACCGGTAAGAGTGAATTATTCTCATCGAAAAACTATCGCTCACTTCCAAGGAGAATTATTTCAATCCGATCTAATGGATTTAGCTAGATTTTCTAAATTCAATAATGGAGTGAAATATTTATTAACTACAATTGATGTATTTTCAAAATTCGCTTACATTATTCCACTAAAAAACAAGAGACCTCAAACGGTAAAAATAGCATTTCTAAAGATTGCATCATCTCTTAGCAAAAGTGATTCCAATTAGTGTAAGCTTTTATGAAATTATTTAAAAGTAAGCCATCCGAACACGAATTTTTGTCATAAAAATGTGATGTCATTCACTGTCGAACTAGGTCATATCATAAACAACCAAATCACTTTTCGATTTGCAAGGTCAATACAGAAATCAATTTTAGAGTTGACCTTGCAAGGTCAAATCAGAAAAATGTAAACAAATATATAACAGAAGTGATCATATATATACTACACACATCAACATGTTCCGAGTTTTTAAATTAAACTTTTATCAAAACTTGATATTATTTTTTGCATAAGCATAAATATATACTAAAGTAAGAATAATATTAATTTTATTTTCATTTGTAAGAAAAATAAAAAATTCCCAATACAATGAAAACCATTTGAGCCTTAAAGGCACCGTGCGACTACTTAAGGGGTAATTAAACTTCTTAATTTTCAGTTTTAGTGTATGGAAAAACATATTTAATACAGTGTGTAGTTTAACCTTTTTAAATGTTAATGTATTTTTTCAATATTTAAAGTTAAAATGAAAAGTTTAATTTTAACGTTAATCTCACTTGTATATAATTTTTATCAACCTCCTTCAAAAATGTATAAATGAAGTTCTACTGTATAAAGTTATTACTTTCTTAACAATTATTCAGCTTTGTAACAGGAAATTATTTTATTATTAAAATGTTTTCGACTTTCCTTTGAAGTTCTCATCAGTACATAAACTCTTTTTGTAAAAATATTTTAGAACAGAACACAACAAGTTCCAAATTCTTTAGAACATGTTTTTTGTTTTTTAAGATTTTGTTTTTTTTTAATGATTCCTAAACACATCTTTTTAAAAATACATATACAGTGGTTAATGTTAAATCTAATAATATAACAAACAGCTATTAGCTGTACGGTCCTGTGATAGTATTTTCAAAATTCACACTCACAAATACTATCACAGAACTCTAAAGACAATCTCTTAAAAAAAGTTAATAGAATAATGGCTTCAAAAACTTTCCGGAATGTTGGAAAGTTAAAAAAGTCGACTGTCCAATGTCTCCATGTTTATTTGGATATGTAAAGACACATTAAACCCCAATAGCCATAAGACTGATGGTTGATAAGACTTCCTCACCACTTTACAATCTTTGCATGGGCCAATACTATATTGAAAGGATATCCACATGCAACCCTGTCCTCCCAAAGATTTATAGAAAGAATCTTAGAGCTAGGACCCTTACCTGATGAAACTATAACGATTATGTACTACAAGTCTCTATATCCGTCAATAAAAATAGCACCAACATGTCTATTACTGTATAGATTTCTGATTCAACAACTAGAAGCACTAGAAACAACTGTGAACTTCTTACATGATATATACCACCTGACAGTATACAATTCATAGTTTTTGTTTGATGGGGTATATTTTAAACAAATGAAGGATATGCCCATAGAAGGCCCCCCTCTCAGGAGTAATGGCATGACTAATTGTTCAACATAGAGAAGCCCAAATATTAGGCAATTATATGAGTAATATCAGGATATATATACAGTATGTTGACAATATATGTATTATATGGAAAGCAGAACATAAGACTGCTAAAATTGTGAAATCTTTTAACAGATGATAGTTTAGGTCTACATCTGAAAATTGAAGAAGAAAATCTTTCATTTTTTTGGATTTAGTCATAACTATACAAAATGGGGAATATTATACTACTATTTACAAGAAACCAACATATACTCCTGTTTTATTCCAGCATGGTCCCAAAATCCAATGAAGTACAAAATGGTATCTTTTAAGGCTCTTTTCCATAGGCTACATACACATTGTATGAACCAAAAGAATAAAGACAGAGAGTAAGCTATATAATCACTCATGAGCAGAAATAATATTATAAATATAAGACTCTGAAGACTGTATATAATAACTTTGTTAAATCAATAGCAATTCCTCGTATGATATCAATACTGCAGGATACTAGTCAACCCAGCCGACATCACCGGACATATCCTCTTACATATGATCCAATAGTGGACAGGACTGTAAGAAAAATTGCTAAGAACAATCCATGCAGGCACATTTATAAAAGAATGACTACCATTTTTGCAAATTTACAAAATGATAAAGACCAACTGAGCAACATGTGGAAGTAAGGAGTATATGTTGTCTCAGTATATAACAACAGTATAATGATACTTCCAGTATAACAACACTCTATGAACTACAGAGTAAGTTCATAGAGTGTTATAATAAATAGGAAGAATAAAAAGGTGCCTAAATATTAGAATCAAGGAACATAAAACAGATACGGGTAGCCCTCTGTTTACGCCGACTCAATTTATGCCGATTCACAATAACACCGCTGCACAACTCACCATTTTGCCATGTAATTTTCCGATTCTCCCTACGCTAGACTGATTTTCGTTTCAGTGTTGATATATTTACTGAGCCGCGACATTGTGCATTCTTTAAAACAAAGATTTTTATTGAATATATTTATTTTTTCTATTTAATATTGTTGGGTATGTATACATTTATATTAAATTAATATTTCCGAAAAATGTAAGAGATCTGAAACTTTGAATTTAATTTGTTTTTCTTAGATTTTTTTTAATAAAAAATTTCACTTTATTTTATCATAAAATACATTTTAAAAATTAAATTTATAATGCAATGCATTTTGTATTACATTGTATTAATAAGCAAAATTATTTGATTATTTTTTGCTTATGTAGAACCTAACCCTATACCTCACTGTAAATATGGGTTCATTTTACGCCGATTCGATTTGTGCTGGCTTTTGTAGGAACGGAACTGCGGTGTAAACCGAGGGTACCTGTATAAGAATCAGTAAGTTAACTACTGCTTTGGTTAATAAAGCTTATGAAGATGACCTTTCCATCTATTGGAATGATATGAGTATAGTAAGAACCATCAAGTGCAATGTAGGCAGCAATACTGCAGAAGCCATAGAGCGAGATAAAAGAAGAAATAAAATAAATTTAATCAATGACAACAATCCAGAAAAATCTTCTGTTATCTAGGAATCATTAACCAAAGAGCTGCCACACTAATTACGTGGGAATGCCACCGTAATTAGCGTTAATTATTAATGAGTTTATAAAT
>WUQG02055626.1:0-28476 GCA_011317285.2 Androctonus mauritanicus | reverse complement strand
TAATACAACAAATAAAACAAATATATTGGAATAAAATATTTATTTCTCTATTTTGGAAAACCAAAGTTAGAAAAAAACAATAGATTGATTTACATACAGGAAATGCTGATTGATTAAAAAAAATAATGTGAAATTTGGCATTGTTAGGAGCTCAATATTTTCATAGGTTGATATGAAAAAGTGGTCAATAGCAATCATCCAAATGATCATTTGTAATTTGGTTTCTTGATTTTTTATCATGTTTATATTTGAAAAAGAGGATTCTGACACATGTCAATTTGAAACACAACAAAATTTTTTGCGCAATATCAGTTAATATTGGAAACTTTTCATGTGTATACTTCCAAATGATAAGAGAATTAATGATTTGATAATTTTAACAAAAAATAAATAAACAATAGCAATACATTTAAAGAGAATTAAAAAAAATAATACAAAATAATGATAAATTATTGTTTTCAGTTTTAATTAATATTTTTTAAGAGGAATAAACATTGAGATCGACCAAAAAATGGCTCCGCGATCGACGGGTTGAACACCGCTGATATATAGCACGGAATGACATATTATCTTCAATAATAAAAGATTAGATTTGTATTTATCTCTTCCAGTTTTCAAACCATTGGCATTTTGACCAGAGAAGCTTCAATAATAAATGCAAATGGTACATAAGCAAATTCACTATCGAGTTTTATCTCTTTCTTTTCTTATAAGCATTCTCTGAAGAATTTCTAGAAAATCTAATAATGGATTTTTCAACAATAAATTTTCTTTCTGTTTATCTTTTAAGTTGTATTTTCTTAAAATGATTTAAAAAATGTAAAAAGGAAAAAAAATCGAAAAAACTTTTTACCTTATAAATTTTAATAAAGGCCATTAGATAACAAGCATGTGTATTAACTATATCTTTAACATTGATCAGACTGTAGAGTGGAAAAAAAATTTTAATTTAAAAACGAATTAAAATTTAAATTAAATTATATATCTGATAAAATGGCAATTAAGAAGAAAATTCGTTAAATTGATTGTAATAATGAAGTATAAGAAAATATCAATTACAAGAAAATACCGGCAAAACTGATATTTCTTTTATGTATCAAAGTATTAAACTATGAGCAAGAAGTATAGAAAAATGAGAAATGACAAAAAATAAAATGGAAGGAATATTAATTAAAATATTAATAGTTAATAATGAATCTACTGTAAGTTTTTTAAAGAAAAAATTCGATTGATGGAATACAATTCTTTATACACAATTTTAAGAATTCAGTTTGTAAATTGTTTAAAAATTAAAAAAAAAAAATTCAATTTATCACAGAAAAGGAAGTCTTTTCACATTTTAACTTAAATTTTTTTTTTTTTTTGTATTCTTCTAAAAGCTTAATTTTCCATTAAAAAATTCTAAATTTCGTAATGCGACATATAATATACAGATAAATATATGCGTTATATATATGTATATAAATTAAGAAAGATAAGTAAAAATTCAACAGAAATTTTTATTAAAAATTAAATTTAACAAAACTACATACATTAGTTTTCACGCAGATAATTGATTGTGGGAAGTCAAATTGATAAAAGAAAAAAAATGTAGAAAAATCTCCAACAAATACCTACTGATAAAAACTACCAAGTTTTAGAAATTGTAATTTTCATTTTTGTCATCCTAAAGGTAATTACCATTTTTAAATTTTGTTTTGTTTAAGTATTTTCTTTTTTACTTTTGTGTTTTTCATGATTTGCATCTCTATTTTTCCTTCTGATGTATATGTATAACATCAGAAGGAAAAATAGAGATACATAAAAAAATGTCAGATGAGTAACTGTACATTTTAAGTCGAATTTTAATTAAAGGAAGTAGATTTAATAAAACATTTTTTCTGACATTTTAAAAACTTAATTAATTGTTATTTTTAAAATAAACATTCCATATTTCTTACTAACAAAAAGAAAAAAAATTAATCTTAAAATTTCAAAGTGCATTTATATTAATAGTTTTTAAAAAAAATTAATTAACATATAATGATTATGATTATATGTCATTAAAGTAATTAAATTATAAGGTATCAGGCTTATTTCAGACATTTATTAATCGATATATTTATTATTATTATCTTTTTTAATTTATAAAAATAAGTTTAATTTAAATTTTCATTATTAATTAATCAAAACTAATAATCCTGCTTGCATAATTTGTCATAGTCATAACAACAGTTTGTATTATAAATAGTTATGCTTCACTGTTTATAATATATAAGCATAAACTAGTTTATGCTTAACTAACTAAGCATAAACTGATGCTTATTTAGTTTAATTACTGATTTTGCTAAACTAAGCGATTATTTATTTAAGCGCATTTATCTTACTACATTGACTAATTAATTAAACAAAACTTAATTATTGGAGGAGAATTATGAATAAAGTAAAACTTTTTTACTTACATTTATTATATATTTAGCAGAAATAATTTAGGAAAGTTCGAACGTATGCGGATCATAGCAAATAAATTTTCTCTCTTGCATGTTAAAAATTCAATTTTTTCTCTTATAGAAAACGTGAAATGTCTGCTATCCGTATAGATAGATCTATTTAAACATCTTGTTCATGCAACTCAGCTATAGTTCGGAATAATCTGCAAAAGAAAACACTTACATATTTTGGATAATATACTATGCACATCACATTCTTTCGCGACCTGTCATGTTTCCGAGTCAACAGAAAATCGTGTATTTGGAGATAGTCTCTGAAGAAATTACTTTAATAGTAAAACATATGCAGCAGATGCGACGATTCGTAAACTGCAATCATTATTTTCCGAATTATTTAATTAGAAATTTGCAGGAACAACTCGTAGGCGTGAATGTTAATGGTTATCGCAATGCGTAAAGTTATTGATTTATTAATTTAAATATATATATATATATATATATATATATATATTAAAGTTGGATAGAATATAAACATAAAAATTCTAAGATGGATATTTTTTCGAATTTATTTTTGTTTCCAATCGAATTTCGAATCTTTCTCGCTTCAAATGTTTAGCATCAGCTACTCGGCAAGGTTAATTATCCTAATTGCTTAGCATAATTAAATAAATTACAATTCACAGAGGTAACAATAGCAGCGATTAAATATATTCAGCGAAAAGAATTTTTCATTTTCAATAGTGGAATAAAAAGTAAAGAAATAAAAAAATAAAATCAGAAAAATAAATTCCCAAAATGAGATTTTGTTTATTCAACAAAAACATTTTTCATATATATGTATTTTTTTCTTTCTTCTCTTTGATTTAATTATCGAAAAAATAGAAAGAAAATTGATATATCAAGTTCAACTTTAAGTAGTAATTGTTGCAAATTTTTTTACAAATTTAAATTAAAAAAATAAACGAGAGAAAACAAGAAATTAAACACGACTTTAATCGTTTATAACCTTTAAAATAATTTTATTTTTATCCATAATTTTTATTAAATAAATTAAATTAAGGAACTTCATTAAACAGAAAAGAAAAAAAAGTATCATTGTAAATTAATAAAAGTAATTAAAATTAATTAATTAATTATTACTGATAAAATTTAAAATCAAAAATATTTCAAAATCCTGTTAATAATTTTCATCCATTAATTCATCTGAAGTTATACAAGAATGCAATATTTTATTTTGTTGCGATTCTGTGAGCAATAAGCTGCTGTATAACAGCATTAACTGGAAATATCATTTAATAATTTAAACATATTTAATTGAGGAAAGGGAGAGAAAAGGAAAAAAAAACATTTTAAAGTATTAGCGCATCAGAAAATCAATAAGGGAGTTAACTAATTGGATTTTGAAGTGATTAAATTATTGAAGTAGGATTAGATTAAAATGATCTCATTCGATAAAACTGATGCCAAAACTGAGATTAGTTAATCGAATTAATAATCACCCAAAAGCTTTTGAATGCTGAAAGTTGCCTTCCAAGCAACAGCAATTAAGCAATTTTAAATGAAAACTTTTGCTGAATCGCGATGTTTAGCAGACAATTGTTATTAAAGGAGCTTTTGTAATTGCTTTTCGAAATCGTGTTTTCAACATCTTCAATAATTCGAACTGTTCCAGTTTATCATAAAGCATATTTTAAAAATTAAATGAAAGAAACATTAATTTTCAAAGTTTCAATTATCGTTTTTGGATTACTTTTTATTCCAACGGCAAAACGATATCCATGAGAGAAGAAAAAAAACTCTCTAAATAAATTATCGCATTGATTTGTTATTAATGACATAATATATATGTGAATAGTTTATCACTGTATGTTATTATATAAACATTCTTGACATTGTGCTTATCAATTATTTAAAAAGTACAAATCAGAAGAATTAAAACTTTATGTAGTTTCAATCTTATATTATTTTATAAAAACAAAAAAAAAAAAAAAAATCAGAATTAAAGGTTTTGTTTTACACATCTATACTGCATGGATCAGATAGATAGACTCAAGTACTTGTTATTTGTAGATTTATTGCACTACAACAGGATCAATAAGTGGGTTTCTTTCTTACAATTCTTGCATCCTCTGATAGAATTTCTTTAGTTCCTCCTACGTATTTTATAAGTAAATGAAAATCTATGTTTCCAATTCTGATACATAATTTACAAAAGAAAAACATAACATTAAACATAAAAAAAAATATATGTATATTTTTTTAAAAAATTAATTATTATAATATTTCAACAAGGCAGAAGAAAGACTTATATTTTTAAAGTTTTAAAGAATTTTTTAATAATTTATGAACTTTTATTTTTTATTGTAAATGAAAGCATTTTTCAAGAAAATTTTTAACAGCAATAATTTCTTGGTAACAATAATAACTTATTTTTATTATCTTATGTAAAAAAAAAAAACGGGGGATTAAAAGATACTTGTTGCTACAACAAAAAATTTCTACAAATAAAAAAAAGAATAAAAGTGATTTAACTTACCATGTAATGGATATTTTTATTAACATATAAATTATTACTTGATAACAAATTAAAATTAATGTTTTTAATACACATAAGAGGAAATAAATAGTTATTATTTTTTTAAATTTTTTTCCTACTCGAGTTTTGACATATTTCATATTCTAACAATGAGGTAATAATTTTTAAATAATCTGACAGTTAAACCATTTCCTCAATACTTTACTTATTTTCTTCATCAACTTTTTTCCATTTATTTTTCTCCCAATCCCTGTAATTTTCCTTAAATTTTTCTGCTATGCCTGAATTTGACAGGAGATTTAAAATCTTGCCACCACAGGGATTAAACTGGCAAAAGAACCAGGCATGGCCAATTATAATATGTTCTGTGTTAGGAAAGTACCTATAAATCGGTAAGAAAATATGAGAAGGACATAAATATCATTTCATTCACTAACTTTACCAATAAATAACTAACTTCTAGCAATTCTGATGATGCAAAATGTATATATTTTTAATTATTTATGTTTCTCAAAAACGCAATTCTTTTTTTAATGTAATAAATAATTGTTTGTTTATACTGTTTATCTGCTATATACATCAATATATAATTTTTTAGTTATTATTTTTCTTTATAGTACTTTGTAAAAATAATTGACATTTGATAAAATTTATAAAATATCTTGATATAACAAATAATTCAGTTTTTTTTTTAATTTTAGAACGCAGTTATTCACTATCAGGTTAAATCCGTTCTTGTCAAACATAAATTTTATATTTTGCTTCATAAAATAAGAATATATGGACTCTTATTTTATTCGAAGATTACAATTCCAAATAATAAATATTCCCTGCTACGATTTTTTTATGGATTAACTATTTAATAGATAATTAATTTATACAAAAATCGTACCAGAGAATGAAAATTAAAATAAAAAATTTTCATTCAATATTTATTTATTTTAATTGAAAATGAATTTTAATTCTCATTTCTTAATTAGAATTAAAAATTCGAAGAGATTGAAATTGATCGATTGTTTGAATTGAAACTGAAATTTAATTATTTTATTAAAGATTAACATCAAATCGAAATAGATTATTAATTTTAATTGCAATTAAAATTATAATTGAAATAGATTATTAATATAACTGTATTTTATTTTATAATAAAATTAAATTCGAATTAAATTTTTGTTATTAAACAAAAAATTTGAAAGCAATTATGTGATTTAAAATTAATTATGAATGCATGAATTAATTCATTTATTTAATTTTTATGCCATTATTTTTGATTGACAAAACATAATATATATTTTTATCATTAAAAATTATAGCATCAGAGCATAAAACATTTTTTTAAATAAATCTGGAGGTCCAGAAAATATTTATTTATGTACACATTAAAATTTTTCATAATAGTTTCATTTTTCTTATTTCCCTGGAGAACTTAAGAATCAAGATTTTCACCTTGATAACTTGAACTTTTCTGCGAGCATCACCAAGTCGCTAAAGTTGCCTAGGAATTATTGATCATCTTAGTATACTTTACCAACTTTCAAGTATTGTTAATGAATATATCTATGAGGTTGCTCATGCATTTTAGAAGATGAATTCTTTATGCCCTAGGTGCACATATTTTCTGTTCTAGGTATATTTACAGAATGTAGTATATGTTTGCTTATAAGATATAGTACTCTAGTGAATATCCTTTCTATCCAGAGTGCTTTCATCTGTATACGATCAAGCTTACGATAACCGCAAGGCTTCCGTTCACTCTTAGGAATTGAAATATAATCTTCTGAGTCATAATTTAATGTTTCAGGCACATAAGGTTAGTGGCCTGTCGTTATTTTTCGTTTGACTAAGAGGAATAAACTGTATAGGAATAATTTCATAGGAATTTTTTCTTCTGCTCTTGCTTTCAGCATTTTATAATTATAAAAAATTAATTAATTTTGAATAGTTTTTTTTGAGTTAAAGAAACTTTTTCCAAACATATTTTTTTGTTTTCTTTCTAGAAAATAGAGCGAATATGTAAAAAAATATATTTTTCAAATTTAAAATAGCAGAAACATAAGATATTTTTCATCCAGAACAAAACGCTGAAAGCCACTGTAAACATTCTGCACATTAAACATTTATAAACAAAATACTATAATTTGTTTATTGTATGCGATGCGATATCATAGCTTTACGCATACGTTAACACAACTTTACTAAAAGCAAGACATCATTTTCTTATTTTTTAGAAATTGTACATAAATAAATATAATCTCATCCATACTTCAATATATTACGCATAAAATAAGTCATAAATTTTTATTTCACAACCAATTTACTTCTTCTTCATCTAGTGAAGTTATAACATAAAAGCTCTTACGTAAATCATTCTCTCTTCATCCTATATGAAAATAAAAAGCATTTTTTATTTTTCTTCTAATATCACCACTTCTCAAATGGGATAGAATAATTTTAGCCTTAATTGCTTTATATCATAAACATGTCTCAGCAGTAAAAAATGTATCCAGCAAACAGTACGGTTTTTCACTTTAAATTGAATAAAGTTTTTTTCTTTCTAACAATACAAAAATTTAAAATCGACTGATATATAACATTTTCCATAACGAATTTTGAAAAATTTCCAGAAAATAACTTTCTACTGCTAGATTCCAACATCAGATAATACATCTCTGTCATTCTTCTTATGTTTCGGACTAAATAAGGTTTCTACTCTCACAAATATTTTAAATAAATAAATCATTTTTATCGAATACAAACAAGAAAACAATGTTAAAGTCATAAATTTCCTCATAGAGTAGGAAAAAACAATTCGAATGAAATATGGATATGGGAAGTCGAAGCATCTACTTTCTTGGAAATCATAAGATGCCATTTACGGACATTCCATCAGATTTGGTCTACTTCGGCCAATTTTTGGTCATTTTTGTGATTTTCTTACTTGGAGAATGGCTATTCTAAAGGTAAATCTTGTGTCGTTCTGTCATTTCCGATATACGATCTCGTCCAGTTCGAAACTTACCTTCTTCTCACGTCCAAAACGAAGCATCTAGAATGATGGAAGACTCGAGATGATTTGCATGAGGTTGGATGTGCATCGTTACATCGTCAATGCTATATGATTTATAGATGAAGTAAAATGATTCCCCTTCTTCGCTGCATTTCGGTGATTTTTGGTTACTATAATATATCCGGAAAATTGCAAAAATTTCATACTTTTTATTTTTTCATATATCCAAATGAATGTTAAACTGAAACTCCCGAAACTTTTGACAATTTGATAGTAATAAGTTAAATTTTATTTAATATAATATTTATTTTAAAATTAAAATTTATATTATTTTTAAAAAAATATTGTTCATATTAAAAAGCAAAGTAGAAATAAAAATAAAAATTTAATAAATTTATATTTACAGATTATAATTTTTTTTTAATTGTAGAAACTAAAAATTAATTTAAAAAAATTTAATTTTTATAGTTTATTAAAATAACAACAACAATAATAAATATGCATCAGCATTTTCAGAAAATCAAATAATTTTTTTTCTGTACCGTTTCCAATTAAAAAAAATTGAATTTATTAATTTTTTTGTCTAAATTTCATGGAAAAAATTCGGAACAATTTTAATTTTAAGTGTAAATTGCGATAAAATTTAAATTACAATTTCGGTTTTATGTAGATTTTATTTTAATTCAGAAGACAAGAAAAAGCATAAAAGCTGCTACAGGAAAACAATAATTTTAATTGGTGTGGAGCGAAAAAACTCGTAACTTCAGACATTTCTCTAAAAATTACTTTGAATATAACTTCAACGATTATAAACTTAGTAGCAAATCATAATTTCTGCGAAAGTTCTAAGAAAAATGACTCCCGTTGTTAGCAGGACATAGAAATATGATAAAGGAAACATACTTTTATAAGTTTCATAATTCCTAATCAACAATATTTCTCATAAATTATTTTTATGTTAGAGAAGAAGAAAAAAGATGAAACAAAAGCAAATCCACTCCCAGCTGCGCTTAAACGGGAAGATGAATGCAGCAATTAAACTCTCTTCTTTTACACAAATCATACTGGAGGGGGATATCTTGCATATGTTTGTGCAAAATCATCCGCATTGTCCCCCCACCTACTGTGAAATATGGAAACACTACATTATGTATACATGAGGGAACAATAACCAAAGACCAACCCTTTGTTTGGGGATAAGCCCAAGTAGAGGCAATACTGACAGGAAAATTAATGACCATACCAAACAATCGGCCGAGTGGGTAAGTCATCTCCAAATCCGATTGAAATTTCCCTTTTTCTTTTAACTCTAAGCTCAATCAAAGGTACATAAATCCCTCTTTACGCTCTTCTTTTAAACCCTTAACTTTATTCGCTCTTCTGATTAATGAATCGTAGTTAATTATTGAAGATTAATTTCGTCAACTTTTGCTTTTATGTCCCGAACAATCTGATTTCCAAAGTCTTCTGCGTGTGTCATTATGATAAACAAACATCTCCTTGTGACTGACTCATTTCGCTGATTCATCATGGAGGTGCGAGATACTAGAGTGATTTATTGATTGATGAAACTTATTAAAACTGTAAGATTTAAAAGAGATATAAACGGGTATTTGACCTCTTAACGGACTGATTCATACGCTTACGATGACTTATTTGAAAGTGTTTTAAATTCTCAAAAAATTCTTTAGGCTATATGGAAAGTGGTATTATTATAACTGACTCACAATCTGACTCACTGTTGTGCAAAGTTATGAGATAGCGGATTACGACACAGAAACCAAGAGATAATTAGATTAAATTGGCGAAGTATTTCTGCTGAAGGATTCTGAGAGTGAAAAAAATTGTCTTAAATGATTGCTAGAAAGAAATTCTGAATAATTAGCAATCTGTTTTTAATGCTTCATTTTCTTCAACCTTCGAATGGGAGACGGATGGAGCCCAACAGACGAAGATGCATCCTGAGAGGTAAAGGAATTTAAAGAAATCGAATAATTTCAAGAAAGCTATTCCTCTCTTGTGATGCAATAAAAGAAACTTCTGCAATTCCGAACCGACAGTTGCACTAGAAGACTGCTGAGGTCACGTGAGAGACACGATCCATCAGCCTCGTTTCGGTGATTGAGTCGAATGCATCAGGCAGGAGCCGCTCCAGAGGGGAACACAGGTGTCCACGCTCTGCCCACCCGATCGATGAGGCAATTTAACACACCAGGGGAGGGTATACGTATGACGGGCCACCAGGTGGCGAACGCTCTTCTATTCCCGCATTGCCCACTTCGCTGCATCTTTCACCCGCTCCTTCCTTTTTTCTCCATCCTCTTTACGGCCGGGTATCAATCATATTTAGTGTTGGGGTAGTGTCCGTTGGAAAAGAGCAGAAAACGTTTGTTCTGTGGTCGTACTGAGGTAGTGGGGATAACTAGGTGAGTTATTACTGTACATGGACACATGACAGGCAGTGACGGTCGAGACGGAAGAGTGTCCGGAACTAAGTCATCCATCATAACAACCATGGGCTTTGCCATTTCGTGATTGCTAAGACAAATCATGATGTGTTTACAAGACTGACCTTTTCTATATTTTCTCTCTCTTTCTATCTCTCTTTGGAATATTTACAAGAAGATTTTTGTAACTTTCGGTACAGGACTGGGAGACTTGCTTTTTATTTTTTTCTTGTTTTCAACTTGAGCGATGACTAGTGAGAACGTGGCCCATGAACATTGTTAAAATTACCACAGTTGATAGAGATTTATTAGGATCGATGACTTATCAAGAGGAGTCACACGGCACATTTTGATGAATCATTCATGAGATTTCTTTACTGGAGGAGTATATAGAAGAATTATTTATAAGTTAGGATGTTGAGATAATGATAAACTTTATAAAACTCCATAAATCATTGCTTTATTTCTTGATGGTGTGCAATGATACACGGAGTGCGTAATGTGTAGAATTGTTTCCGCATCCGGTTTTATGCTTAATATATAGGCCACAAGTGGTATTTATGGAGAATCAAACAATCGTAAAATAGATTTAGAATGTTTAAATTAGCATTACATCGACCAAAATCAATATTATAAAGATATACTAAAAATTTCCATCAGTGAATCAATGCAATTCCACATCATGTATTAAAAATCTCTAATAAATTTTTTCTTCTTCTACTTATGAATTACTAAAAATTCAAACTGTGATTCGAATGCTACTTATTCCATTCAATAGTCTTCTCAGAATAAAGAGTATCATCAAACATTTACGCATTGTATCAAAATCCATGAAGAGTTTTATGGTTATAACATCATCAAACATCAAAATATATTGTTAATTATTTAGTGTATACCTTCATGAATTGATAAAAAATTCAAACGCGTTTGGCTATAAAGAAGAACTCATTGAAACAGTCTTTTTTAAAGAGGATAATGTTATAAAGGAAAGTTTATCCCAGAAAACTTTTAATTGGTGCGATCGCTAACAACTCTCTGGAGAGCTAAGGAGTGTAAGGTCTCAATCGGATCCAGAAACTATCATTAATATCCCTGTCACCTCAGATCCGAAGTGAATGAAAGAGTCTGGACCCTTAATGTCCCTTTCATGTATAAGTAATGTGGTATTTCCACCTACCATACCCGAGAGAACACTTAAACTTCTCCTCTTATCGTCGTCTGACGAATAATTACTTACATTATCACATGATACACTGTACTATATCCTTTTGATGTTATATCTGACTTTAAATTTAAGAGGAGGAAAATAAACTGAAAACTAACTCGAGTTGCTAATGATTAAAAGTGAAAGCATTAAGATCCGCGCCATATTTTTCCCCCTTCTCCTAATTTATTAATGTTATACATATATTTATTAAGAATTTATTGCTTGTCAGTAGATTTTTAATCAAGTTTTCGGATGTCGTGAGCTATTTATACCGTTTTGTACCGCACGATTACGGGTATGAATTTTCATGCGGTCGAAAGAAAGGTATGCAGCATCGTATGCGTTATATAACGAGTTAAGTTGCGAGCAATGCGAAAGAAAATTAATTATATGAGATGTTGATGCTGCAGATGATGTTTAGGCTCACTTTCATTGCGATTGCAATTGCTGTAAGTGCTAAAAAGTTTGTCGAGTGGAATTTTGTTGATGAACAAATCATTCTAATGACTTAAACAGCGCAGTGAAATTCAAAAGATCAAAAGAGGAAAAAAATAAAAATAGAAATTTGATTGGTTCCAGTAGTAAGTATTTTGGATGACTTCAAGAATATTAAGAATTTAAGCCATACTTCGGATGCCGTAGCGTGAAGTACAAGAGTTAATTTTGAATTTATTTTCTTATTCTTTAATGAACTACTAAAAGAGATGCGATAAAATAAATTTAGCGTTGTTAATAATATGCTACCTCGCCATGATTAAGAGCTCTTTAGAACAATATTCGACAAGAAATTAAACTAAAATCATTAAATTATTCTTAAAGTATTTTCCAATCTGCCAAACACATTAATAGACACAATTTATGTAACGCTAGCGCGATAACAACTTCGACATCTAAAATTAGTTTAAAAACAAATATAAGAAAAAAAAAGTAGATATTGTTATTAAATTCGAATAATTTATTCTCTTAAGAAAATATTTATTCAAAGGAGTGTAAAAAAATTTTTTTTTTCTTTGCTGCATAAACTCTATCTGGAGACAATTCTTTTATCATTGTGACGGAAACTAGATTAAAATTTATCGATTTTATGCTAACAATAGTCGTTTGGATGTAGAAAAGTGACAATCCTGTGCAACCATAGGGAATAGGTTATATCTGCTTGTTTCCGTCACGGTTAACAATGTCCCAGCGGCACACAAACCTAAAGTAGATATAATCCTTGTTATTATTCAATAGAACAATATGAAATGCTCCACCACCATATTCAATTTTCAATTATTATACCTCAGAGGATATGTCGAGTAAATGAAACATAAGCTGTTACATTAATTGACGTTTGCAAATAAGGATTACAAAGAAGATGCAAATTTTGTAAAGATTTAACATATGATGTTTCGCACTTAATCTTTTTCACAGGTCTCTGAAGATTGTTAAAAGTTTTAAGAAAACAAGTGTCGCTTACTTGTAATTTGTTTTAACTGTAGATTTGCTAAATTTTTGTATAGTCTGTGATTAAGTTGTTTTCTTTGAAATTTCGATGAATGTGAACAGCGAAGTTTGAAGCTTTTGTTAAATTTCGTTATTTTTTTTACAGCTAATGAGATTTAATCTGTCCTGATTGCGGTTCCGATATTTTATAGGTGATGCATTTTATACATTTAAGCAAAAATTAAGAAAAATTCGAAAGTGTTAGGCTGTAGGTAAAAAACGTAATTAAATAAAAATGCAAGGAATTATGTGTAAATGATGTAATAATTCGGTAATAGTGAAAAAATTCTAAGAAATATAAAATAGATTAAAACGGTGCTCTTAAGTAAACATCAAGAAACCAAAAATAGAAGCAGTTTAAAAGTAAAAAGTTCGTGAAACTCAGAGAGTAACGATTTAATCATAAAATGTTTTTTTGGAATAATAATAATAATAATAATAATAATAAAGAATTTTATATGTTTAATAAGCGAGAGGAATTCAGATAAAATAGGGATTTTTGAAAATTATAAGATAAAACAAGATTAAGAGCAGAAATATGAAGAAAGAGATATCGATAAAATCTGATGCGACTATGAAGCATTGAAACTAATGAATGTTTTTAAGGGAGGAAAAAAGCTGTTGGAAGCATTAAATCACCGATACCAAGAAATGTTACAAAAATAATAGGTAGTAAAAAATCGCTTGGCGCTAACATTCTCACGATAAACGTTTAAAACTGCATCATCTCCAAGCGAATCCTTTACTTTCAGAAGGGGAAGAAAAAAACAATTTAATTCGCAGTATTTAAAATTAATGATATTTTTCTGTGAAAACGTTTAAAGCAATAAATTATCTCTACAAACCAGGAATGCGCATCTTCAACAAAACTGTAAATGATTAAAATAAATTGTTAATCTAGAAACAATCTCTCGGTAATCAATATATAAATGAAATTAGAGAAAATTTACATTTGAAAAATGCAAGATTTAAAAAGTAAACAATAGAACAAATCCGAATAATACTTAAAACAACATCAGTTTAAAGATCTAAAAGCAGATGAGATCGATAGCTGATGTCTAATATAATTAATTTTCCTTCCGTGTTGCAGCGAATGAAGAGTAACTGCAAACACCTATTCTTTACACGAAAGATAGTTATCGGGGAAAAAAACAGCAAAGAATATGAGAAATGACAAGTCTGATGATAGTCCCTTCATTAACATTGCTTTCTGGATCCGTTTATTCCTACGGTTCATCTATCGGATAACATATTTTAATAAAGTTATGTCGGAAGGAGTTAAAAAGAATATTTGCCAATTCGTTTCTCTTGATGGGCAACAGTTGTTCTTGATCGCTAGATGATATTAAATCGGAAATATGGAAATTATTCCATTTACAATTTTGATTTATCGTTTTTATCCGTTCTGTTAGTGGAACAATTTAAATGCCAAAGCATCAGATAATTAGACGGCGAAATTTCTCTTTGGCTTGTAATCCAACTTACTTCTTTGACGTCGAAAAACTTCCTAAAGTGATTTAAAATGAATTTTAAACTTTCTAAAGTGCGTAAAATTGTTAGAAAAAAATTTTTTTCTCTCTAAAGTGATATATTGAGATGAAATTATGAGTGAGAAATGCTGAGTGTAAATTTTTTGCCTTTTTTTTCTTCTTTTTCATGTTACTTTCAACTAAGCAGAAAGGATGAATACCTCTTTTCTTTTTTTATTACTGTAACAGCAGAACTAAATTATTATTTTCCGGTAGAAAAAGTTGTGCTTAAGCAACTCCTCACTCAATTTATGCGGTTTTTTTTCCTACGTCTGTGCTGATATATTAATAAATTCTTTCACAGGCTCAAACAATCACGTTCACTGGAGATATTAGGTCTTTAAAAATTAATAAAATATACAAGAGACAATTTTTTTATAATGCTGTTTTAATTATTACTAAAAATGATATTAAAAACTACTCTTAGACAAAGAACTTTTAATGTTATAAAGTAATTAATCTGTTTATTAAAATTAAAATTGTATGTAACAGCTATTTTAATGGTTCGAAACTTGTAAATTATTTTAATATAATGAAAATAAAATTTGTTTTTTCTTTCAAATTTGTTTTTTCTTTTTCTTCACATGCATACTGCTATAGCAACAATAGCTTATACACAAAAAAATTCATTATAGAAAATGCAAATAGCTCTTTTACTCTTATCGCATTTATTATATAAATCGAAATTCTTGCAAAATTCCAAAAAGGAAATTATCCTTCTAACAATTTTGAATTTTTTAAAATTGATTCAGAATAATCATGATGTTAAAATATTCAGAAAAATGTGCACATATTGGATTGATCCTTCATAAATATTAATACGTATTATTTATGCATCACCATCGGAATTTTTTTTTTTAATTCTTTTTTTTGTAAATAATGTAAACGTTAATTTGTAACAATAAAAATCCAATATAATGTTAATTAACTAATTTAAGATAATCTCATTTAACTTGTGCTGTATTTTTTCCCCTTGTTTAAATCGATATTTTTAATGTTCAGCCACTTAATATTTATGACTATATTTGTCTTTTTTTTTTCCTTCTTCTTCTTTTAAATCCAGCGTTTATATTTTTGTAAAAGTTTCTGTGGTATTTTTGTGTATTTTTCTGATACAGTTAAATAACGAAATTTTAATTATTTTCTTAAATTTTATAATTATTATTTTACTTTAAGAAATAAAATTTCAAAATTGTTTTTCATTAAAAATATGAACAATATAATTCGTATAAATAAAATGTAATATTCAATAACATGTTTAGATAAAAGTAAACAAATATTACTTCACTTTTCGACGACTTTTTACATCAGTTTTATGCAAACAAGATTGGTTGAGTGCTAACAAAAGAACAATCTTGTTTATGTATAATAGGTAAAAAGAAAGCACGCAAAATGCGCATGATAAAAAGGATAAGATTACGTCACCCATCCGCGAAATTTGCATTTATCTCATTATTTTCGCATTGCATAAAGTAAAAATCCCTTTCTTCATTTCTACATCAGTTAAGCGGACCGTTATGCAATAGGGATATTATGCAACTAAGACATAATTATAATTTTTTTTTTTCCAAAAGTAAAAACTCGACCAAAACATTATTTTTTTTATTTTTGATATTTTTGAGTTTTGTAATTTTTCCCATTATAAATCTCCAGACACCGAATTCTTTATCTGTACCTTTTCAGTCATATCGTAATGAGTCCCACAGTTGTAATGTTATCGGGACACACCTTCCTAAACAAAATTTTTACGCATATGAATTGTCATTGGCCATTGGAAATTTAATTAAGCGTACCAACAATATATATCATCGTGACACAGGAATTAAGTAAAATAAATGATGATTAAATGAATGTTACGCAGTAGCTATACATCATTTTAATAATCGATCTTTTTTTCGTAGATAAAATATTTCAGAATAACAACAAAGTATAGGTTAAAACCAAAAACGCTTTTCCTTCTGTTAAAAACTGTATATTTTACAAATTAAATTATAATTAATTTCTTAAATAAAATTAAAATCATTTTTAATTACAATCAGTTACAAAATTTGAAACTGATTTAAATCAGTTTCAGCGATCGCAGAAATTGATGAATTAAAAAAAAATCAGTTTCAATCACTTTAATCATAATCATTTTACGAAACTGATTACAATTAAAAATATAATTGATGAATTTTAGAAAGAAATCCACATACAATACTTTGTTTTCTTTATGAAATAATAAAAGAGAAAACAATAAAACAATTCCACATCATGGAAATTTTTTTTATTTATTTATAAGATTGTAACGGATTTATGAATCATCTTTTATTTTCAACAATACCATATCAAAGAAAAATTTCTTTTTTTTTCTTTCTATTCTGGGGAATACATTAGAGTACAATGACATCTATGTTGGCTCTGCAATTCACAATGTATACTGGAAAAAAGAAATAAAACTGAATTCCAATAAGAAATTTTTTTTATATTTTACTTTATTTCGTATTAGACTTTTTTTTACTAATCTGCTTTAATTTGAAATAACTTTACGTGTAATGGATATTTTCTGCAAAAATCTAATAATAACCATTTATAATAATAGAAAACATCAATACAAAAAGACAAATAAATTGAATAATTTAAATTAAATTCAGGAGAATACTAATTCATCAGCTAAATAAGAAGTAAAATCGTCTTAATTAATTCATTGTTTATACGAATGTATTCATTAAAAGAAGAAAAGCGTTGAATCGTTTTTGAAAATATTTATTTAAAACATCAAACTGTAAAGTTTAAAACTGACTAAGGAATAATAGTTTTTAAGTATAATTTTATAATTAATTAATTACAAAATCATGCAAATGAATTACACGAGAAATACAAACGTATGCAAATATTTAAAATATTTTCGGATTTCTCGGTATTTCTGTAAGGGGGAAAAAAA
The DNA here is from genome assembly GCA_011317285.2 of Androctonus mauritanicus. Taxonomy (NCBI): domain Eukaryota; kingdom Metazoa; phylum Arthropoda; class Arachnida; order Scorpiones; family Buthidae; genus Androctonus; species Androctonus mauritanicus. Next base: position 10,913 of record WUQG02055626.1, on the reverse strand, counting down.
ATAATAACTATTCATCCATTGATGATGCTATATTTGCCCAACATTCGTTACTATAGTAACAGTAAGAGATGTGTTCTTTGCAGACACTTCTTGATTACTTTCATCTCGATAAATGACGAACAAACAGTGTACGCTATTGTCTTTCGGGGTCGTTTTCTAGATACAACACCAAAGGTAATGACGTTCACAGTTATAACACATAAGGTGAGCTGATGCAGGATTATAATCGATCCTCTTCTATAAGAATAAAATAATAATATAGTGGTATTTTTATCCTGCTAGAAAATTTATCAAAATGTCTATTAAGAGATAATATAGATGGAGGAGATGTAGGCAGAAAATTTTGAAAAGAATTGATCACGGAAAAATGAAACGTGTGCTCGAATGAATAACATGAATATCGTTTATAGATTAGATATAAAACATTGCTTTCTTTAATAGTAACGATATAAGCTCTCATTAAAGTTCCTTTTTATGATAAATATTATTATTATATTTTAATATTTATATATTCCTGAACGACCCTCACAATCATTGAAAATTAAATTTATAAAAATGAAATTGCTTGTTTGTGTGTCTGCAAGTTATGTCTTCGAAATAATGAAATATGGAGATCTGAATTAGTGTGTATATTCCAAGAGAACGGGAAGATTTGCACGGGGTTTTAACATTATTTCAGATCAACTACAACGATTTTTAAATGAAATTTTTTTCGTCGTTCGACGCGTCACGCGACATGTCAGCGCGACTATGACACAAAATAAACCTAATCAAAGTAAACATTGATGAGATTTTTTTCACTGAATTCACAGTTCTTTTGTTCCGTTGTCACGAGTGCATTACGGAAGTGTTAGCTGAGCGTGATAATCGGATTTTATTAGAGTTAGACATTAATGCGATATCGGTTTTAATATACACGTGTTCCAATTAGACAATTGGTAATTAAATAATTTAGCTTTCATAATTGTTTTGATTGTTATATAAATATATTTATATTCTTTCATTTTGCATAATAAACATTGTTAATCTTTCATTCATATTCCAAAACCCCTGAGATATGTAAATCCAGATGTTAACATGCGTTAATTCTATCATGCTCTTTCGATAGATGTTACTAAATCGCTACACATTTGTAAAGAAAAGTAATTCGATAATTCAAAATGTATTGCAAAAATTGAAAATGCGTTTAAGTTTCATTATTCTGTTCTATTTTTATTAATTTTTTTAAAGATTTTAGATCAGAATAACAGTATTAAGCATGACCACATCCATCAACTGTTTCTATTGCAGCAGCAGATCAAAAAAGCTAGATTATTCCAATAGTTATAAAAATATAACCAAGCATTTTTACAGTTATTCCATTATTTCCAAGAAAACTGTTTACTATTCAGCGATTTTAAAACGATTATCATTAGTAAATATCTCATTATCGTAACGCGATTAGTCGTATCGCTATTTTGATTTCTCAAATCGCGTACCGAGCCGAATTCTTTGATAAAGCAAAAAAATATATATATCACGAAATTACTGATGCAATCCTATCTACATTATTCTAACCAGGAATTAGGTCAATATTGTTGCAGGTACTACGAAAGATCAATGAATGCTACTTATTTAGTACTAGAAATAAGATATTAATACCCAGGCCAATTCATATTCAGAAACAATCATAAATCAATATAATCTTATCAGTATAAAATTAACATCACGACTTATGGTTTCTGTTCGTGAATAATATATATAGTTAACAATAACGGCTACCGAGTTATAATAAACCAAGTATTGCATCATAGTACAAAATTTGTATTGATGGAATATTAAATAAGTAAGTATCCATAAAATGAGTTCATCCTATAAATGCAAACTGGAAATTAACCGTCCCTAGTATCAATTAAATCCTTAAATATCGCCGAGTAAATCAATATGTTTGCCACTAAGAAAGCTAAACATTGTATGGAGTGATGTTTCTACTTGTAACGATATTAAATCTCGATAAAATTTAAGATATCGAATTCGGTACCTAGATTGAGATCGATACATAACCATTTCCGATAATTTTTCTGAGGCTATTGATGACATGATCTGATAAAGATAATAATAGTCCACTGATTGTTATTAGTTGTATAATAATTCTAGTATCGAGCCCCATGGATGTTGATGCTGGTTATCTAACAGAGGATAGCAACACTTATTATCACTGAGCATGCTATTGATTGATGCTTAATATAACCTGATTATGATTATTAATTATAGCGAGAACAACGATATGGCGATGCTAGAATCTGTGCAGCGTTATCTTCAACATCAACATCTTGCAACAGAATGCTTATGTGGAAGATAGTGATTCACATTCCAATCTGTAACTTTAGCATTATTTTTCAAGTGTTTTTAAGGACAGAATGGCCAATATTAAAGAATAAATATTGAACTTAACAAACATATTCCGTAACGGTAAACATCAATAATGAAAATTGTCGACAGTGGAGAAAGGAATATAACTTTTTTTTCTAAACTGTTGGCAGTGGTTTATCGTTGGTCGTGCGTGTTAGCCAAAGTTAAACATGAAAATACGAGAATAATCAAGTACATTTTGGTATTTATAAAGTGTATGCAAATGATCATCAGCCTGTGACTGTCGCATGCAATATTGATACTGTTACGTGCTCAACACAAACTATTTGGGTGCCGTAGACTCATTCCATCACCGGAATTGGTTATAAAGTACGTTAGCTGATACGATAGAATGTCAGCTACAAATTTATTTATGCCGGCATCTACCTCTTGAATGTTAAACGTATGCAGAATGTATGCAAGGAGCGTGCTGGCATGCAAAATAAAAAAAACATATATAATACTTTTTGTACTCGACTTGATTTAAAACGAAACATATTCAAATTTTCTCATAGGAAATAACTTTCCTGTAAGCGTGACCAATGAAGGAGTGAAGTATACTGGGGGATCGTTTTATAAAATTATTTTTAAAAATCATTTTTAACACGAATTTACTTTTTTTCCTCGCAAAAATTACTATGAAGCGGGAAAAATTTCTGTACGAGTTTACAATACGATCAATGGGAATAATAACGTTTTTAATTATTTCAGATGAGAATTTTGATAACGAAATTAAAATATACGTTCCTCATGTAATTTCCGCTGGAAGAGGAAATAGCAATGCAAGCGTTATTCAAGGCACGGTGATGAAATTAATGAGTGTGAACAAACATTGCATCTGATAGTGATAGATAGCTTTTCCCCGTTCTCCGCTGCGAGCAATTTGCTATTGACACATGATTTTTCTTCTTCTTCTTAACTGGAAGCATCAAAAGTAGTGATTTAAGATACACTCAACTGTGCATCCAATGTCGCTTTTATAAAAACTTACAACTTATCTTCTCCTTCTGGAATGAGAAGGATGTTAACCGGATAACCCGAAATTCTCTTCGGATAAACCATTCCTTAAATGAAAATTGTGATAATTTTCTTAAGTTAAAAAATAAGAAGAAGAAGGGGAAAGAAAAAAACTTAAAACAGTATATCGATCGCATTGCTCCAAAGTTTATAACTGATACTCAAATATTTTGAAAAGGAATTTCTGAATTAATTATCAGGAAATCTCCACACAATTAATTATTTTCGAATTTTCCTCTTAACTAGTTACATTTATTAATATTTCTGGTTTGCCTTTAGATTAATTGAGAGAGATGAAAATAAAGGGATTTATAAAAAGGATAATAGTAATCCTGCTAAGTTTGAATACTGATTATCACTTAAATACTGTTTTTTCCTCAATAAAATCGTTTTATTATCATTTATAACTCATAGGAAAATTTTATATTCCTGTAGTAAAATCTGATTTTCAAATAGGCGGAAATGAATAATTCCCATCATTGATTATCCCATTATCTAATCAAGAATATTTAAACTGTTTAGAAAGGGCTATTCAAACAAATTTTGGAAATTTATCCCGCTCCAATTTCTCTTTAATGACAACAAAGATAATCATCGCTATACGCGGACTTTAATGACCGGTGATGGTCATCAGCTTTCTATATCTTTAAGCCAAGGCGGATAATCATATCCGAGAGGCAGAGTCAGGACAACTTAGTTAGGAAAATCAATCATATGTGAATGATACTCTAATTATCACTCATAAACCATGTTCTGTTGCGGAATAATCACGCTTGCTGTACATCTGCAATTGGGAAAACTTAATAAATTTATTACCATCGCCCGCTTATGTTTCATTGTATAATAAAAATTTCATGCCATTATAAATAAGTAAATAATTTCAAAAATTTCCAGTAATTTTAATCACCATTCTGCTGAAATTTATGAAAATTTATCAGGTGATCAAATCGAAGATAAATTTCATAAATTATAACCTTCATAAGTCTGCATAATTATTGCATACCGAACCGGATTAAAGTATCCCGAATTATCCATTTGACAATTATATAAAGATTAGAGATAATTCTTGTAGAATCTTCTCGTTTATCCGTGCAGTTTCGAGCTTATTTATCCCGTATGAGAGTGATTAATGAAGTACATAAGAGTAAAGTTTAAAAAATTATTCTCTCTTCTGATACATTGCCAAAAAAAAAATAATAATAAATTATTCGTATAAATTCCCGATTTATCGTGCATAGATAAGCATTATACGTTTTAATGAAATGTATAAAATAATAGAGTTAAAAAAAAATAACTATAAATCACTTTCTTGATAAATCGTTAAAGATTAGTATAATTCTTACTAAGTCTTCATTTTTATTATTCTTGCATAGGTAAGCAAATTTAGTACATAATCAGAGCGGATAATAGAATTTTATAATCGATAGGAATGAAGTTTTAAGGGGAGTAAAAAGGGAAATAAATGCTGATAAATAACCATAGATTAGGATAATTCATAGAAAGTAAAGCTATTAATTTAAAGATAGATAGAGAGAGAGAGGAAGAAGTAAAAAAAAGGAAAATAAAATAAAATAAGAAAAACAGTTTTTGTTTGTAGGAATGGAGAAGTATTCGTGCATTTCCTTTTTATCTGGTGATTGATTGTAGTTCCGTCTTTTGCCGTCGAGTGGCGCATTTTACCACCGAGACGATTTATCACTGTTTACTTTATCTAATGATTGGGGTTTCTCTGCTGTTTATCTTCTGATAAGTTCAGTTTGGTAAGAACGCAGTCAGACGATCCGAAACTGTTCGTTTCATCGATCAGTGACGTCAGCATTGTCATAGATTGAATTCGTCTCGACATAACTGACCGATAATTGAATTCAAATTCTCCACCTACATCATTATCAAATAGCTTTAGTTTTTCTCTCTTTAAAGCGAAAAATTTTCTTACCGCTCTTTAATTTAGTTTCGTTTTTTTCCCTCTCCTCTTATAAAAATTTATAAGTTCGATTTTTATAACTGCGGATTCCGAAAATATCGCAGTTTGTTTTGAGTGAAGAATTAAATTCCCGTTTTTCCACCGGTTTTGCTTTTTGTTGTTATAAATAATTGCTTATTTTTCCATCTGGAAAAGATAAAACAATAATGATTTCCTTCGTGGAGCATTTCTCGTTCTTAATAACGTTTAACTGTGATAAATAATTTTAAAATTGGATATAAACTAGACGAGCTACAGTTTAGGACCTCACAATACAAAGAATCTCACGCGTCACTAAAAAGTATTAGACGCATTTAAGGAGACCTCTTAAGTCTTCAGCCCAGGGGCGACAATATGGATAAATACTTAAATGTTACAACTTAGGGGCAACATTATGCATTAATATTTAAATATTGCAGTTTAGGGACGACATTATGCATAAATAGTTTAAATATTGCAGTTTAGGGGCGAATATATGCATAAGTACTTAAATGTCACTGCTTTGGAACGAAATTATGCATAAGTACTTAAATATTGCAGTTTAGGGGCGATATTATGCTTAAATGCTCCGTATAATTGTATGTTTAACAGTTTGAATCAGTTTTTTTCTATAGTTTATGGTAAAAGAACACAGATCTATGATATTATTTGCATAACTTGATCTTCATCGACATTGCATTAAATTTTTATTTAGTTAAGTCGGCGTAACTACTTTGTTGGATTGGAAATTCTTCCGTTTCCATCACAGATTCCGTTCATTGTGTAGTTGATTTAATGTTATGGCTTCAGTTACTGAAGTTCGGTTTTAAATTACTTCGAGTTCTCAATTTCCAGTTTCGAATGGTTTCTAATGTTCAATTTTTATTTCGAAAGGAAACACTCATTGTTCAGTTTCTTTATTAGTTTTGCATTCCTTTCGTCCCGACAGTTACTTTTCTCACTTTCTGTATCCTTAACTGTTCAATTATTTGCTCATTATCTGCAATTATTCGCTCAAGTACGCACTAATTGCATAGTTCTACTTCTACTGCTCAATTATTCGCTCACTTTCATTAATTCCATTCGATAAATTATCTTAATTTACGCCTTAAAATCGCAGTGTTAATAATCAAACATCAAAAAAGTTAAAATAAAAATTTTCTGTAATTTTTTTATATCAGAAAGCATTTTGTTACAGTGTAAAATTTCAATTTATTCTGATATAGGTTATATATTTAAGCATTCAGACTAAGTTCAGCTATAAACTTCTAAAATACTTTTGTTTAATGACTTTTTTTTCCCTCTATCTTTCTCTAGAAATTTCAATCTTCTAAGATTTTCTAGTAGATGAAAAGCGAAGTGGAAAATCGAGAGAGAATACCAGAAAGTGTTTCTCCATCTAATAGAGAGTCATCCCATAAAGAAAGGCAAAGAGAATGGCAGAGAAGAGAATTTATCGACAGAAAATCGTCTTTCCGTAAGAATAACCGTTAATTAAAATCAATAGAGGAAGAAAATAGATGTAACGGATGAACGGATGCCGAATACATTTCAATCGCCGTTTTTTCGATAGATAATATTTGTTTTACCCTCCGAAGCAGTTCTAGATCAACATCGTATGCTGCAAGAAACTGCAATCAAGAAGATCACACTTCAGCCTGTTCCACGTCAATGACGTCTGTTGGCTGAACACGTTAATTTTAGCGACAAGTGTGACCCGCCATCGTAAAGTCGGTAATTACAACTGGTGACGAAGCAGAAGTGATGGTTTGAAGTGCTTCACAACTTACTGAACTTCACACAATGAAGTAAGTTCACTTATCCATGATGTCTGCCATGAAGAAAACATTTCCTTTTCAAACTCCTACAGGTGTTTTGACTTGATCATTTATTCATTAATTAGTCATGTCCAACTAATGTTCGAGTCATTACGACAATCATTTTGAGTGAAAGCCCATAATAATCCAACCTATATCTTCTATAAATTAACCCCTTTTGATTTTAAACAAACCTCTCCCTAATGAGTGAAAATTAGTCATTGCATAAGGAGAAAAACATAATTATAATCAAACTTCATTGAGAAAATTATAATAAACTGTATAAAAGTAATTACAGTTCAAAATCGGGATATTTATATTCTTCCGATACCTGTGAATGGTTTTCTCAGTGGGATAGGGAGTGATACCACGATTCCATCTTCGCACGGTGCATAAATAAGCTTTTCCTTTCTATAAACGGATTGGCAAATCAACTTTGCTTCTGCAACATTAAACGGATCGTTAGATCATATGCATTATTGATACGGCAAGCCGGTAAAGGGTTCTTTGTTAGAGAAAGTGTAATTATTTACTAAGAAAATTTAATTCCTTTTTGTCTTTCCATTATTTTGTGATTTAAGGTGTAAGGATCACAACCACCGCGAGGAAGAGGATGCGTTCAATGGTGCTTAATGGGTACCCTCGGGGTACGATTTCAACAGCCTAATAACATCCTTGGTGCTGAATAAATGACGCCCTAATGAGTGTTACAAACAACCTTCTTGTACGAAAGTTAAGCTTTTTCGTGCTTTTCTTTTAAGTGAACTAACAACAAGCGCTTTTCTTTCCTAAAACGCATTTTTCTTTTTTCTTTTTTTACGCGCAAATTTTCGAGATGTGATTGCCGTGTAATTGGAGTTCAGAAAGGTAAATTTGTATAAATAAATAAAAGCAAATTAAGCTTTATTCGCGCAAATAATTCAAGAACTGCTGATAACCAGTTGCTGATTACCTCTCTTGTTTTTAGAATCGAAAGATAGATTATTTGGATTTTTTGTTTCCACCTTTTTTATGTCGAACATGACGGAATATTGAATAGCGTGCAATGCAGCCCAATTACTATGTTTACTTTAGTGCAGCGTGTTTTATTACAAGAGTATAAGAGGTCCTTTCATGTCTTACCGGCAGTGAAAGCCATATCATGTATTACCTGCTAGTAAGTGGAGGCATTTAAGTTTTATTTTGCGACTAACGAGTGGTATGTAGTAATATCACCGATTAGGAGCTATGTCCTTGTTTTATTTATGATGCCGAGAAGTGATGTTCCACGAATGTTTAGTTCTGTCTTATTCATGTATGTTAGATAATGTTTACTCGTATCACTTGCTAATAAGCAATGCTACCATTCACCTCACATTGTGCTTTATTTGTCTTACTTTAAAGTGATATTCTTCATTTAATTTTGCTGTTTAAATTAATTTTTGACTACTACATACCCAGATAGGATGCAATGTCTCATATAGAACCTATCAAATGCATTCGTTATGCTACCATGTGAGATAAGTTTACGTAATCTCAGTATTTTTGATTAAACATTGACCCGATGATGACGCTCCTTCTGGCATGTTGCTAAAATTTAATTATTTTTCTTTTTTCTTCAATCTTTTAAGATGAAGCAAACTTGAAGGGTGGTTGCTGAGACAGGACATTGGAAGAAAAAAAATCAAGTAATTATCTGCCATCGTGGAAATAAGCTGGGTTTATCACAGAAGGGAAGTCATCCGTATATAATTGTTCAATCATGCTTTCCTCTTCCAATGAGTGAATGGATGCTGATTTTTACACCATGAGTATTCCCTCCTGTTTTTCAAAAGGAAAAAAAAATATATATATATGTATACTGATATAATTAAACAATTGCACAATTAAAACAATATTAAAATTGATAGCGCTTAAAGTTAGTTTGGATCCTCGTTTTCTTATGGATGAGTTGCAATATTCATCAAGAAATGAAGACTTTCCGCTTACGGTTTATAAATAATTCGCTCGTTTCGGAGAAAATAAATAACTTTTATTGTAATTGAAGTACACGTCACGAAATAATTGGGATAATTTAAAGTGAACAGATGCATAACTTCGATATAAAAATAACAAGAAGAACGAAATTAGCAAGGAAGAAACAATTATTTTTCAAATGTTGCAATTAGATGCTTTTTTTTTTATTTCTTCTCGCAGTTTTAAAGATTACTTTATTGAGTAAACTATAAAAAATGTGTTGTTATCATTGGAGAGTTATCAGATTATCCTTTGCAGAGAATGGTAACAGCACGTCGCATAGGAGAATGCTTGAAAAAAAATACCTTACCCAATCCAATATCGCTTTTCGATAACATTCCTAAACACACAAGCCAAACTATAAAGCGGTCATGCGATATAAATCATTATCTTTCACTTTTCTTCGAAAAATATTTAACTTCATTACAGAAAATATTTCTCGTCTTTCATACACACTCACACGGGAGCCGGCAAGAGTCGCGCGCTTATCGATTCCGGGGCGCGCTTTACCTATAATGTACTACCCTTAGCGTTTTCAGCGAATATATACGTATGGGTAAATCAACTCATTTTCTCCGTATACCATTATAAATTTAAATTTCGCTTTCGGAAAGTTCTGATATTGGCCTGGGCTTGATTTATTAACTTTTCCGTTACTACCCTTCCTTCTGCGATAGACGCTCTTAATTAACGGTGAAAATAGGTAAAAATCAATAAATTTCTGTGACATTGCTTTTTGCAATATGTATTAAATTGTAATGAAAACGTTATGATGTCATATTCTCCGCATGAGCTGCTCTCCGTCGTGCCGTCGCTCCTTTTTACCTAACATATTAATTTTGTGCAGCTCCTCGACTCTCCGAAGGGTGCTGCCTCCTGTCGGCCAAAGGAATTAAAGGACGCGCGTCCCGCTTTTATTTGATATGACTTTTTTCCAATTTTTTTTTTTCCTCCACCGATATGTAATTAAAATTTTTTTTTCACCGATATTCCAATTGGATTAATTGCAGCTCTTTTTTTTTTATCTCACGAATTGAAAATCATCTAGGAAATCATTTTATGTATATTTTTTATTTTTTTTGAAATTTTTTAATTGCAACATCGTCACAGGTCGCGCATTAGCGATGCAATAAAATTGAATTTTATTATTTAATTAGCTTCGATATGGAGTTGTTGGAAATCGTGTGAAAGACATGCATTTCTCACGGACAAAAAGTTATTCTAATTTTGTTTTAATTGAAATTGCGTAAACGAGATGGATCACCGTGTGATTGACAATTTTCAAGCACAGTTATGACATACCAGTTTTTTTCGAATATAAAAAAAACGAGTTTTTTTATTACAGGATTGAACTTTTAAAGGGTTCACGGTTATGTTTTTATAATTTTTTTTTCTTCTTTGAATGATGCGTGACTCTAAAATATGAAAATATCATTAAATTATACATTTTTGAAATTTTTTTATATTCGCAGTTTGTATTTAGACCTCTGACTGTTTTTCGAGGAACAAATTATACGTTTATACGTATAATCCGTTGGAATTTATTAGGTTTCTTTTAGCGGCAATTTTCGATTCGGCGGAGCTGAGAAATTTGTTTCAATTAATAACGAGTAATTAAACGAATTTCGTAAAATATTTTACAGTAACTTTTTCTGGATATTATTTTTGCTTCAAAGACGATCTTGTTTGCATTGCACTTAAAATTAAACTATAATTTTATGAAATTTCGTTCATTTTGAATCTTACTCGAT
>WUQG02055615.1:0-10158 GCA_011317285.2 Androctonus mauritanicus | reverse complement strand
AAAATCGCAGAAATCAGTTGTTGCTACTAGATAAAGAAAGAAAGGTTAGCTAGCCACTCAACTATATATATTAAAATAAAAACAAATTACAATAAAATTTATGTAGTTTAGTTGAGATAAATATTATTATTATTTCCAGAATGCATCTGAAATGGGTGGAGCTCCTCCAGATTTAAAACGATTAATGGTAAATAAAGCTTTAGGAGAAACGGTACTGCATAGAGCTGCTAGGCTGGGATATGCTGTACGTATGGAAAAATAAACTTTTCGATTATCAATCGAATGTTTTCAAGTATAAATTTTTATATATTATTATTTTGTTTTTAGGAAGTAGTATTGTATTGTTTGGAAACTAATTATTGTGAAGTTAACGCTCGTGATAATGCTGGCTACACTCCGCTGCACGAATGTTGTACCAGAGGACATGTTAACATTTCGCGTTCTCTGTTACAATTTGGTGCTGACGTAAATGCCAGTGCTGCAGGGGGAATAAGGCCCATTCACGATGCCGTAGAAAACGACCATATAGAAGTTGTACGCTTGTTGCTCTCTTTTGGTGCTGATCCAACCATAGCTACATATTCCGGTATGACTCCACTGAAGTTAACTCATTCCAATATCATGTCGGAATTCCTGAGAGGTAAAATAGTTTTTTAAAACTAGTTAAAAGATTTTATATTCGACAGTAAACTTAACAGATACCTATTTTTATAGGTTATATAGCCGACAATACTGGAGAATATGACAAACATCCCGTCCTTCCTTGGATATTTTATGGTTCGACATCGTCTCTAGGTAAATAGTCCAGCGTTATTTAAGTTTTAAAAGCTCTTTTACAAGTTCGAAATACAATTTTTTTAGAATAAGATTTCAATTTAGATCCTCCAGAAAATGGATATTGCATATTCGAAAGTGTACCATCTGACAACGAAGCCGACGATAACGAAGACGATTTTCTGTTCGAAATCAGTGATAAACCTCATCTACCCACTTTTCGCATCCATTTATCCGGAACATCAGGCAAAGTGTGAGTAAATAAATAAATATATATAACTTTTGTACAATTTCGAAAGAGTAGGAAAAAGAAATTTTCACGTTTAGTATTTTCATTCATATTCATTTTTTATCACGCATTTTTCAGGCCACATAACTATCTTCGTTTATCAGACGTGCTCAAACAGACGGGATTAACGATAGAAGAATTTAAAACTGTTCATAGTCACATAGAAATCATCAGCATAACCAAAACCGAATTCGAAGCCAGTAGTCTAAGCAGTCAATTATTAACAGGTTCGAGCAAACCTGTGATAGAAGAACCGGGTTCGACGGTGTCCGTCATCAAACTAGACAACAATATCCGAGAAGTGTTGGGCATAGAGACCATCACGCTCCGATAGATACCGTGATGTGCCATTTCGAAGTGATAACTGTGATGTGATTACGGGTAAGAGGGAGATCGGACATTTTCACCTTCCATGCGGCAGCCAAAAAAAAAAAAAAAACAACGTGTGAGGAAGATTTATAAAAAAAAAGAAAAACAAAAAACATCGCCTCCTCCCACACTGTACATATGTAGATAATGGCAGTGTAGTTCCTATGTATTTGTGACGTGTCGTGTTTTGTGCTCCGAATGAGAGAGACTCTGTATTCCGTGTTTTGCTTAATATTAAAATCTCCCAACATTATGTGTGTGTTGTCTGTATTTGGAGCCATCTCAAGTAACTAATGATGGATAATTGTGACATGGTAAGGGTAGAGTTGATGCTCGAGTCATACTGGCCATTTGCCAACCCAGGGGTGAAATCCCCGATAGCAATTGCATTTTGAATTTCTATTTTTATTAAAAGATAAAATAAGAATGTTATATCGGAAAAACCGAATTTGACAAAGTCTCCGTATCAACAACTTTTCTTCCGGTCAACGAACTCTTTTGTTTCTTTTTCCCGTCTTTTTATTTATTTTTTTACTCCACACCCAAGTTCGAGTCTTAAATCAATAACCGTTTAAATGCTATAATTTATCAATTTAATTCATTTGTAGTGCGAAATTTAATTTCCTTTTAAATACTGTAATAAAATAAAAAATCTTTCGATTAAATCGCTCGATACTTTGTTGGCGTTTAATACCTTGGTCGCTTTTAAAAGTTTCAATCTAACGATTTAGATGGCGTTTGTCCGAGGGTGACGAAGCAATTCCCCTACTGTGGTTATTTCCGAGCCGGTCACGTGATATGTTGTTGACTAGACACGGCGTAGTTTCCATGGCTACAACGTACAGACTGACGGACATCCTCTGGAATATACGTCCGTTTTAGCCGCGACTTCATCCTTCGTAACGGTCGCGTCTTGACCTACGGTGCGCAATAACCATGCGATTATCCTAGGCGACGCGCATAACCGAGGTCAACTCCGATGACGTCAAAGGGTTCTCCGAAACTTCGACTGTTTTTAAAAAAGTGAAAAGAGCTGGACTTTTCATCTATGCCAGCACAGGTAATGTTTATTGTTTAAGATGTCCGATATTGATTGAAGAGATAGGCCGTGACGTCATCTGTTGCTATAGTAACAACGTCCGCAAAGTGTCGTTTTGCAATCCAGACATTTTTAGACCAAGCTTCGTTATCGTAACTAACCCCACATGCAAAATAATGACTATACAATACCAGTCGGTTGTTTTTTTATTTTTTAATTTTGCTGAAACGGCAATTTTCGATGTTTATACGTTTTTAAAGAGATTATTTCGGTACTGGGATTTTGCACATTGGATAATTTTATAAAATTTTATTGATTTTAAGGATTTGCGAGCCCATCCCCGCTCTCTTGTCATACCTATAGAGTAATGGTATCTTCCAGCTACCATCGATCTGGTTTTCCGACAGCTGCGGTAATCGCGGATTTTTTTCCGTCCTTCCGTCCATCCTTTCTCACCCGTTCGTATGTTTAATCATCTTTCAGACTTACGTATATATAAGGTTTAGTATACATTCTGGCCTATTCCAACTAGATGACGTCACCCGCAGGTAGTGAGAAGCGCGATGACGCGACGAAATTATTTTCTCTTCCTAACGGCATCGAAACTACTCCCGTTGCAATTTTCACCTAAGCGACCTCCTCCCTTATACTAAGCAAGGATTTAAATCGGAAATTTAAAAATAATTCACTCGAAAAAAATAAAATAAAATTGAAGGGCTTAGCGAACGTTATTTTCGAGTTCCGGAAGTGCAAATTTAATCTAGTCTTAATTATAATTAAAGTTGAAATTTTAATTATATATAAGTGCTGCCATCTGGTAATGAATGTTTAAATCGATGTTTCGGAAAGAAGCTTTATTGCCTTTTAACAATTCTCTTTTAGTTAATTTGCAAGTAATTAGACAATTTTCTTTAATTATTTTTGACCGTTTTTCATTATTATTATTAAATAAAAATTATCGTTTATTTAGCGAATTCGCCGAAATGAGAATTTAAAGACATTAGTCTGAATAGGATATCGATCTTTAAAAAAAGTATTATTTATGTCGCGATCCGAATAAAAATTTCATCAACATTGATTTCGTTATAAAAATATCTTCGGAAATATTTATATAGATAAATCGATATATATTATTATTATTTTATGTATAAATATATTTTTTCGTCCCGAAAAATAATTAAACCCAAAATGACAATTTTACGATAGAACAGAATCGCGTTGGCGAGTTTCAAAAATCTTCGATCGCCTCGGTCATGTGACCCGAAACCACGTGACCGAGACGATCGAAGGATGGAAAGGAAGGGGATGATAATGCCGTTGCTAAGCAACTGTCTAGTCCCTCGGAATATCTCCTGATCATCCACCAAAGCATTTTGTCACGTGATCTAATGTCTTAACTTTGATCTATGTTCAATAAATATACTAATTATGAAGAATCAATTTTTGAGAGAAAGTTATCTGCCGTCCCTATTATTACAACTTTCTTTAATTTAAGGGAAAAACTTTTTTAATGAGGTCGAAAGTATACTTCCTCGTGGTATGGTAATGACCTGAGACACTTATGCCATCTATCGCATATTTTTCAATATATTTTCGAATGTTAAATATGAGATTAAAAACTATTACGAATAAATTTTTAAAAAAGTGTAAATTATTTTTATACAAAATAAAGAGGAGACGCTGAGATTAGAACTTAAATAAAACTTTTTCCGGTATTTTTTTTTTTAATGTCTGGTTAATAATGCCAGGCTGACTTTTTTTTTTTTTTTCTTTTCTTCAGAGAACATTAAAAATTTAATTCTGTTGTTTTAATTTAAAATTAAACAAAAGGTTATTTAAAATGCTTGGCTGCTGTATTTAAACTAACAAAACGTGGCTCCATCTCTCAGTTTCTCGTGTAATCGTATAATTGAACTACTGTATCGCGAAAAATTAAAACGAAGTTTAAATTTTAAATTCTTTGAGCGCAAACAATCTATTCGCAAGTAATAGTTTTTTTTTTTTTTTAATGTAGGACAGTTCAAATAGTTTCATTTCCATCTTACAGATAACAAAATGATCTTTCCGACGTTTATGAGCTTCTCCAATTACTGTACTATTGTATTCTCTTTCATTATCTCGCTACAATCATGAAAATATTCCTGCTCCTTCTCTCAGTTTCTCATGCATTATGCAAGTGATACGGGATGCAACAACCACCCGGCATCCAATGCCAGAGAGACTGTTAAAACTTAAACATTATTATTATATTATTACAGGTTATTTGTATCAGAACGTAGAAGGAAAGACGGTATTTTAAATACTGTTTTTCTCGATATAACATTGTTAGAAAGATGGGTAAAATATTGTAAAAAAAAAAAAAATGCGTATATAGAATTCATATCGCAAACTGGCAGTTCTCTGTTTCGGTAGTATTGATTTAAATTTCCATTTAATTCAAATTAATTCAATCTACGGTGGCGCCACCTTTTAATCAAATTTAATATTAATTTGCTTTAGCGAATTTCTAAAGAAAAGAAACTTTAATCTGATGCTGCTGCCATCTGAGAGATAAATTCGATAAAAATTAATTTGAATTAAGTAAAATTACATATATATTTTATTTATTCGCTTTATCTCTAATTTTATATATATATTTTTATTTATTTTCCTGATATCGAAGTTACACTGTTCAGAAATTTAGAAAATGAAAAATTGCATGAATTTAAACGAATTTCTATTGATATTTTTATCATCACTAATCGAACCTTCGAAACAATAAGTAATAAATATTCGATAAATGACAACAGTAACAACTTCATTAATTAAAATAATTCAAACAAATGTATTCTGATGATGATTAATATGTTAGTCAATATAATTAAAACAAGATGAAGTTATCGAGATCTAAAACTGCAAACTTGTATTAATTGTTATATTAATTGCTATAAAAATATGTTTTATGTACAATTAGAAATATATATACATAATAAAATTTTTATACATTTAAATATTATAGCAAAGAATGCAATAAACTGTATTATTCAGTTTTCTTAGCATCTACTCCTAATTCGTTCACTACAGAGATTGAACGATAATGAATATTAGATGCATTTATGATCGATTGATTGCCAGAATAGTCTCTAGTGAATCAGTATACAGTACAATCAATGTTAGTCGCATCTTTCGACGGAAGATTAATAATAATCACCAGAAGAAAGAAAATAAGTCTCCACTCGTACGTTTACTTCTTCTTATCAGCATGTTTTTCGGTAAAGAATTGATAACGAAAGTATTACATGAAATAACGTAACATGATAAAAACATGGTAGATCTATAATAAACCTTTCGAAATACGTGAATATTTTGAAATTGTATCCAATATATTTGATGTCCAAATTTGAATTTTATTCTCATTTTGGTTTGGTTAAATTGGGCATTTCGATAACAATCTTATCTGGAAAATATTATGCATTCTTTATCTGAAATTCTATCATTTTGTTAGAATAAATCATACGGGAGTAATTATCAAATTTATCTATTTAGATATTGCTAGATGTTGCCGATGATAAACTATATAAATCTTTCTACATTTCTCCTTTTCTTTTCTTAACAGATTTTGTACGCTGTTAAGTTTAAGCTATATTAGTTAATAAATTATCTATCTAAAAGAGGATGTTTTATAATTTCCTTATAAATTCGAATTTTATTGACGTTTACTTACAAACTTTATTTGAAGATATTTTTAAGTCTTCGCGTTAATATTTATTCAGTTAATTATATTTGGAAATTCTTTTATAGTTTTACTAAAATAGTAAATAACATAAAAGAGTTAAATTTAGTCGTTCATTAAACTGAATATTATTGTTTGAAATAACTCTTAATGTTGACAAAAACATAATGTCAAAAATAGATAAATGCCAAGACTACTTTTATATATTTATATTTTGCTGAACATTATGATGTTTAAATATTCAATTTATTTTGCATTAATCGCAAGCCTGGAAAATTAACTTATTTGTTAGAAACAAGGATTATAGTTTAATTTTACTAAAATACTATTTACAGTACGATTAAGTCGCATCGATAAACCTCTATGAAGTTGCTTACTATCATAAGATATTTTATTTAATTTGGCTAATTTTGTTTTTGTTTCTTTCCCCCTCTATACTGACTTTATTCAAGTTTCCATTTGCACTTCAACTATAATGAGAGCATTGTGTTAATAAAATAAAAGTATTAATAAGTTTCATTTTATGATGTTAGAATAGTGTTTGTAAAATAATTTGTGATCAGACTTTCGTTGCATTTCAGTCAAAATGATATTTTAATGAAATAAAATTTTGAAAAAAAAAAATTCATGCAACTTTCAAATATAGATTCAAATAAATCACAGGCTATAGATATGATATATTCAATTTTATATTCCGATTATTCGACTATTTGGTGGTTTAATAGCATTTTAGTTTGTACTTCATTTAGGTAACTAAATTGTTTAAATAAAGCTATAAAATCTTATCTATGTAAGCATAATTATTCATTTATTCAAATTGAAAATTTATAGAATTAAAATTTATTTCATACAAAAGGAGTTAGGTCTGAATTCCATGATTCGAATTGCAATCGACTTAATTATAATCCTCTGAATGGTTAACAAAATTTAAAATAGCCTGTCGGGAAATCAGATGCTTTATTTAGAAATAAAGTAACTCTTCCTCTAAAGATTGTTTTCAATTGAGGATGTTTTTCATTTTGTATTTATATCTTAGAGTCGTTTATAACACTTTAAAACATAGACTTAAATTAACATTTTATAAATCTTTAACACGTCCTCTCTTATAAAATTCAATTGTTTTACAAAACCTCTGGCTGTCTTTCATTGTAGAATGTGTTTGTTTAGCAGAATTGTTTTAGAATTATGATTCTGTTCCCAGAATTCGTTCGAATAATATGAACTGCCCATTTTTATAAGTTCTCTTTTTAGATTTTTTATAATATTATGATTTTTATATATAGCTCTCAGATCCCGAAAAATAGGAATTATCCCGGATTTTAGGTTTCCTACCCGGTATCGCGAGAGAGTCTTTTGGAATGTTTATTTGTCTCGGATTTACAAAATATTAATTTATTCCTTAATTTAGGGAATAAATGATTGAAGCGAAAATTAATATAATTTATGATTTATGAATTCCGTTCCATGAAGTATAGGGTATCTTTTGAAGAGGAGCCGATCCTCCAAATTCGCGGCATGCTTTAATATGCTGGTCGCTAGTTGATTATAATATAATGTGAATCTCTCTCTCGCTCTCTATATATATATATGTTTTTTCAAAAATGCATTTCATAATTTAATAATATAAACCCCAATATGTATTAATTTCTTTTATTTCTGTTTATTTAATAAATGGTTCGAGGAGAAATGTGACGTCTTTTTCTTTGTATTAAATGTGTTTTTTTCTTAAAATAGACTAACAACTTAGTAACGAAATGAATATATTATACCAACACAAAAACATGTTCACGTAACATCATTTTTTTCACTTTTGTTTTACATTTCCCCTCTGCTCAGCCAGTTTAATTTGTCCCGGTTTGTTTTCGGTCAGCAATCTAAGTGCTCTATTTTTAGACCAATTTTATAAGGATCGATATAAGAATATTTTTTTTGATATAGTAAATGTTATTTGAAATAAACTTTCTTCATCATATCAGAAAAGACCAAGGTCTGTACTCAGCTTGTTTAATGAGATTATGAAGGTTAAAAGATAATATAGAATAAATATAGTCGAACAGTTCAATCTTATAGCCTCAGCAGCTATTAGAAATTTTCATTTGTAGACTAACCTTCAATGACTGCAGTTCTACTCTTAGTTTAGTGTAGTGAAGTCTACGCTATTACAGACAGTCTCTATTTCATAGGTTTGATAGCACTTTTAATAAAAACTAGTATGGAGAGTTATAGAGAAATGTTATTTCTCTACCATCCTCTGGAAGCACGTCCAGAGGATGGATTCTTTTCACGCTTTGTGTTCTGAGACTTACGGCTCAAAACACAAAGCGTGAAAAGAAACAGATAATGCCAGGTGGGCAAACTCGCTGGACGGTCTTATGTCCGTATAAAGTCCCACCCAGGTCCTATTGATGGACATGGGAATTTTTTTTTATCAACAGATGACGCCACTTTCCACTCAGTAAAAAGTACTAACATGTAAGTAGCGGGGCGAAACAAGCCCTTCCACAGGTTGCCCATCTCTGCGGAAGAGTCAGCCGAATTGTGGAGGATGAGGATGGACGGGCTGGCCCCGGACCGCATGAGAAATATTTTCAAGAGGTGGGACCTGAGACTCGAACCCGGTTCTCCAGAGTGGAAAGCCAAAGCGTTTCCGGCCTGTGGACATCGGCATTGCCGAAATAGTCCTGATTTTGTGTAAAGATCAACAAATGAGCATCCGGTGAGGGATATCAGCAACCGCCAACCGAGGTGACCGCTTTAGTCGTCTTTTATGATACCGAAGCTCAGCTGATGGCTATTATTCTTGCCCTTAACCCACAGGAGCATTATGTTATACAGTATATATTTTTTCTCCATTAAATATATTATTATTCTGATGTTTTACAAGTAATTGAAATCATTTTATTATTAGATTCACAAGTCTTTAAAAGCTATAATATTCTTTCTTTGTTAGATGAATATCTTTTCCTCCCAAATGGAATAGTTATTCACTGAAAGAAGTCTCCAGTAAAAAGCGTCTCTTCATGAATATGAATTTTCAATTGATCGGATGGTTATGATCTGGTTAATTGAGAATTCATATTTCACCCTTCTTCTATTCTGGATGACTTGGCATCAATTCCCAGATGCTACATCTCTAGTGTTTTCAGAAAACTCAACCTGGATTGTTTTATTTGCATGATTAAGGAAACATTTAACCATGCAATCATCCAGCTGACTATAGCAGATTTTTTCCAATAGAGGGCGCTATTTTCCACTGTGTTAAATACTAACTGATAGAATAAATTTAGGCCCTGTCACAAAAAACCCATACTCGTAGAAGTGTCGACAAGATTTTAGAAGACATGAATTGACGAGCCGGGCCGTGAATCAATGTATAAATTATCCAAGGAGTGAGTCATGAGATCAAACCCGGATCCTCAGGGTAAAAAACCGAAGCGTTTCATTCGTAGGACCTGGATAACTTGGCCATTTCGGCTGACGCCATAGTAAGTTTGATCAGCGGTGACAGCTCCTAACTAGCGATCTGTTTTATATCTTTTATGCAGATTTGCACAAAATCTTAGATAATCAAGTCAACTGAACTAATAAGGAATCTGTATTTCATCTGAAGGTACAATTCGAGTCTTCTATAACTAGTGCATTTTTGGGATCTGAATCTGAACCAATGATACATATCATTCATTTTCTTAATAATTCAATTATGAGTGAGAACGATTCTTGAGAATTTGGGATAGTGATATCGTTAAATATATAAAAATATGAAAGCGTATAAAGTTAAAAAAAGAAGAAATAGCAAACCAAAGTAAACCGAGCCACGAAAATAGTAGCACATCATGCTTCCACCGCGGCCAAATGGCCGCGATGGAAGCATGATGTGCTTCTACTAGAGCAGGGGTCACCAAACTACGGTCCGCGAGGCTAGTTTATCAGGCCCGCCGACGGTACTTGAATTTGCTTGATAAAATGTATGGAACA
>WUQG02055604.1:0-10158 GCA_011317285.2 Androctonus mauritanicus | reverse complement strand
TCTAACAACTTGTTCCTGATTGGTCTGTTACTGCGCTTCTATAGTTGCAGTGCCAAGCAGGATGAAAACACCTATAGCAGTAATTAATATTCAATCAAATATTTCAGATATATTATGTTCATATCAGTTTCAGAAATCACATTAAATATACCTATGTTAATTTATAATGTATATGAATAAATAATTATGATTTACCTGCATTTTTTTTTTCTTTTATTAATTGTGTGCAGCTCACATCAATTGGAAAGTTTAAAATGAGAGCCTTACATAGAAAAAAGGTTGCCCTTTCTGCTTTAAAGAATTATATCTTTGAGGATATTCTATATTTCTTTCAATAAAAGTAAAATTCTTTGGTGTCTATAGATATTTTTTATCAATTTATTTTTGTACTTTGCAAAAAATAATGAATGCATCAGAAAAGATCTAATGATTTAAGAAAATTCTAATTTTTTCAAATAAAAACAATTTTTTTTTTATAAATTCTACTGATGAGAAAATTCTTACTTTCTTATTTTATAATTTTATTTATATAAAGAAAATAACAAGCAATCTAACATTCCATTCAGTCTTGTACAAAATTAATCATACTATTTAGTTACAAAGGCACTAAATGCATAAATGCTTTTTTAACTAATGTTACAAAAGAGAATCATTTATATAAAAATTATACTTTTAATTCTTTAAATAATCTTATTAATATTGATTCTAAATACTTAAAACTATATAAGAAAAATTTCAAAATATGAAATGTTGAAAAGTTTTTACTATATGATTCAAAAAGTACTTTAATCATTTATTACATTTCAAAGATAAATCATTATATATACTGTACACATATTAATATTTAATTTATAAAAATTGATATCATTATTTAAAAGATGTACTCATTTAATTTCAGAAATGATTTATTTTAATCTTTACTTAAGTTTCCTATATTCCTGATATAAACAATATAAAAAGGAAAGAGAACACACATTCAACTAAATAAATTAAGAACTCCATCTGATTTCTTTTGAGGTTTACCTTAATACTTATTTGTATTCAATTAGTAAATTCAATAAAAATCCATAATAAATACTTTTATTACTTAATGGCTTTTAAAGTTATCCATCTCAATTTATCATCTGTATTATATAATCCAATAGACAAATTTTTAAAATATAAATTGATACAGAAGATCCCCCATTTACATAGATATATCATTCAATGAAACCCTAGGTAAGCCATATATGTTGGAACATATCCTATATAGTCACGAAGATGTAATAATAAAAATTGTTATATGAAAGAATAAGGTTAAGTTAGCTTATGTATATCTCTTATGCAATATCATGAGAGATATACATACGATAGGATCGAGCAGATTGAAGAATGGTTCAATGAACTAAGCCGAGACTCTCCTGAGAAACTGGAAGTGTGGAATACAGAACTGAATCCGGATCCTCAAAGATAATTAAGTGTCTCCTTTACCAGGCAGCAATCTGCTAACTTTAAAAAATAATCACATAAAAATAAAAGCACTTACAATAAATAGTGTAATTAGAAAAAATGTAATCACATAGCCATGTAACATATTTTCATGCATTTTCTGGTATCATTACATTATAACTCTCTTTGCTTTGATCAGTAGATTTTTCTTGCAAATCTGGAAATGGTACATATGTTAGGGATTGCATATATATATATTCAAGAAAATATATCCTTCTTTTATAATTCCTGTGCTATATATAAGACTGTCTGATGTTTTTTAAGATTTTTTTGAAATTGCAAATCAGAACTGATTTATTTAAATCAATCTTTAAAAATATTTGCATAGGATAAATTACGATACTTGCATCAAATATATTATAATAATTTAGAAATTAATATTTCTGATATTTTTAAAAATTATTTCTTATTTTCCCATTCATTCATAAATCTTACATTTGATTTTATTTCAATCTAGTATAGATACAGGAAACTGAAAAATTATGAAAAATGCTAAATAAATAAATTATTTTAGAAACTAAATTATTGAAGAAATTGAATTTTTTATACGAAATAAATTTTAATTGGCTCAAAATTTTTTAATGAGAACCAATTTTTAGATAAACAATAAAAAATACTAATTTATACGAAAGGATTTTGGCCAACTATTGAATTTGGCCAAATTATAAATCAGGATTGCCATAAAGTAAATGACAATCCTGATTTATAATTTAAAAAAAAAAAATCTTAAATCAGGCAATCTTATATTTATAGGACAGGAATTATAAAAAAAATTTTTTTGGCCAACTATTAGTCATATTTGTTAAAAATAATTTTTGCTGATTTGGGTAATTTACTAAAAATATGTCAGAAAATATGTTATTTTTTATTCATAATACAGACTTTTTTATTTCTATTTAATGACAAAAATACATGATGGCAAGTAGTAATTATTAAATCTTTTATTTACAAAATACTATGTCAGTAATTTTTAAAATGTTAAACTGTTTCAAAGAATTCGGTTTCTGAGTATTCAAAAAAAAATTCTTTTAATGCAATACATTTAACAGTTTTTATAAATTAAAAGTTTATTAAAAAATAATAATAAATTAAAAGTGAAACTTTCATTGTCCTAAGTGCAAAGAGAATGCAAGATTTACATTTAGATATTATAATTAAACAAAATAAACTTTATATTGCAATTATAATTATATTAAAAAAAATTCAACTCATCAGCATAAAGCATATATTATAATATATTAACAAGACCATTTTTAGCTACTACATTAGTCCTCTTTCAGTTGTCTTTCTACAAAAAACATTGCAAATAAAATCAGTGTTTTAAAATTTGTTCTCAAAATATTCAAATGGATACAACAAAAAATAAAATCTTTTCTTAAATAAGAAATCATTGTTTTAAGCATAAAAATAAAACTTAAAAAATACATATATTAAATAATTATTATAATGTAGTCTTAAATATGATTGGTATAATACATAATATATAATCTGGTAATGATATCCTTTAGGATAAACAATTTAAATATAAGTATCTGATAATATAAAAATCTCAGACAGCTATTATTTGTAAATGCATATTTGATAATCTCTTCTATTATTTTTCTTTATTATGTATAAATTTTGTGTTGTATTTTCTTGATCATCAAGTGTTAATTTCAGAAATTTACTAAAATACTTTCCTTTACATTTCTAAAAATCCAGGCAAGAATTACATTTTGTTTATTAGCAATCGATTATTTACTACTACTATTATTACTTTGCTTACTATGAAAATCAAGTTCAAAAAAGCTCTAAAGCAGGAAAATCCTTATACATTTAAATGCTCAAATAAATTATTAAAGTGTTTTGCATTTATTTAAGCATTTAAATGTGTGAAGTTTTTTAGAGATCTGCTTTAGAGCTTTTATGAACTTGACCATCTAAAATCATTTATTCTTTGTTACATATCCACTCTTCAGATTTTTTACTATTATTTATTAATATTTAAATGTTTTTGTTTATTCTCTCACTTGTGTATTGCATTTTTTTTTATTTCTTCAATAAAAATTTCATTTATTTATTTATTTTTTATTTATTGCTTTTTACAATTTTTTTATTTTAACACCATTTCCTTTGTTAATAATTATAAGACAAGTTAAAAATTATGTGATAGTGATTTACTATCGTCTGAAATAGGATTGTTAATAAATAAAAATGTTTCATTTTACATTAAATGTTTTTCAGAGAATAAGGGTATTTCTCAGGGTATATAAGCATAGAGAAATTTTCTACTATAAGTTGTATTACTAGATTTTGTTTATGAGTTTTAGCATATACGAATAGACTTGGAATATAATTTAATCTTGACCAGCTTTTTGAATGTATTCTAAGTAGATTTATTTTGGAAGCATTTCTGGATCATATTCTTAAATTTGTTATTTGATCTATAGAAGATCTTCGCCACAAACAAAAGTTAATGCTAATAATGTAGTTCAAGGGCAGTGAATTTTTTTAAGGATGCATGTCAAACTTGGCTAAATTATTGTAAAAATTTGTGCCCTTTAATTTTTTAGACTTAACTGCAATTAGTGCTTTGTTTTTAAGTGCCTAGTTTGTGTCCTTATGTGTATTATGTGTCAATCTGAATTTGAAATAATATATCAACCCCAAGTTTTGCATGCCAAAAAAATCTGCTAGTGTGCCACTTTGGACACAACATAGGTTAGTACTTAAGAAAAATAGAATATGAGTATTTCACCTTGGAAATGCATATGATTGTTTATTTCTTATCAACCTGATAGTGATGGCTTCTTACTTTGAGAGATTATCTAAAGAAATATGTCCTGGAATATATCCAAAAACCCACTGAAACTTATAATACACATTGAAATTATTTGCATATCTCAAAATTTACAAATCTAAAAATGGAATCTATAATGAAAAAGTATGCTGCTCTTGAATATACGATTGAAAAAAATCTTAAATGATAAATGCCAAATTAATCTTAAAGGCTATTCTTCTTTGAACAAAGCAACACAAATTCTTAGAGTTTTTCAGAGAATTATCATCATAAATTAGTAATTTTCCATTCAAAAGTGAATAATAATATTCTGAAATATTTAATAATAGTAACATTACTTTATTAATTTAATAAGATTTTAAATTACTATAATCATTAATATATTTAACGACTATAGATCCATCTCTACAGTTGCTAAATATGATTTATAATGCTATAATGTAAAATAAAATAGACATAAAAAAATATTTTTTTTTCTGATTTCTGACTAAAATTTGCTTTGTGCAATCTCTATAATTATGATTTATTAGAAAATATAAAATAATTATTTTGCTGCTTATAATATTTATGCTATTTGTAATCACTATATGTTAGCAAGCTGTTAATTCTATTAACTAAGATAAACTTTCTTTTGCATATAATAAAGTCACTTAATAAAACCTTAATTATACTCTGTATAAACTATATATATATATATATATATACACACACAAAGACATATACAGATGCTCTTCAAATTATGAACAATTATATTCATAAATGCAAAATTTCATTTTAGAATTGAAGAAAATTTCAAAAACTTGAGAATTTAATCTGTTGTGTGCCAGAATGAAAGAAAAATCTGCCTGCAGATGTGAGCTGGCCATTTTGTGAGTTAAGTCTGTCTATAAAAATAAAAGTATTGATAAGTCTGTCTATCTTCTCAAAAATTAGAATTTTCACATCTCGCTTAATTTTCATCAATATGTTTTAAATTTTTTAGAATTTATTAACCAGTTAAGGTTTATTGATGTGTATACATGCCATGAAAGTAAATAAAAATGATAAAAAAATTCAATCTTGATTTACTCAGTGCAGCTATTGTGGACTGTTTTTTCTTGCATTTATTGGATGAAAATGTATGCCTCTGATGATGAGTCCTAAATTTTTCAATTGCTGAAATTTTTTTTTAAATAACATTTTAAAGTTAGATAATTTGAATGGATTGTATTAGTAGAATTTGGATTATTTTTTTATCAAATCATATTAATTCTGCCTTCTATTCTATTATATTTTAATAATATTATTTTGATTTTGGGATGAAAAATTTTATTCTTAAAATTTTAAGTAAAACATGATATTTTCATATGGTGAGCTCTAAAACTGATAAATTTGAAAAAATATTGCTGATAATACAAAAATTTTGGTTAATTCTATTAAAATAAACAATATTGTTACTTATTTGTTCATATAATGCTTTATTTTTATTGATAATTAAATAAAATACAAGAAAATCCTAATGTAAACAATCTCAGGCTATTTAAAGAGGCATGGCACTTTTATTGTTTTATAGCAGCCAATCATTTTATAGGAAATTGCAGCTCTGCCTACTTTACTGCACTGCATGTGGTATTAGGTGTATTGTAAACAATGCAATTGCAGACCAAGTAAAGTAGACATTATTATAGCTATTTACATATGAGAATTGATAATTTTCATATATGTTGCGTTTTTGAATATAAATTCAAAAATTTATAAAAAAATTAAAATAAAAATTATTGAAATGAAAGAAAAACATACCATAAATATATATTATTTAAAATGACAACATTTTAATAAATTTATAATACTTTTCAACTAATTATATGATGTAACTTAATTAACGAAAATTTGCATAATATTTTGTTTTTTGTCAATAATTTTTTAAAGATCTGATTTTCTTTGTTTATAGCTTATTTTATTCATAAGGAGTGACATTATCAAAAAATATCGAACATTTCATTGGATGGCTAAGATTTCATACAAAAAAAAATCATGTTTTCTTTGATCTCATATAATGAATGAAAAGTTGTGAAATAAATAAAATTGGAAAAAATTTCTACATCATTAGAATGAGAATAAAAAATATAATAAATTGTAAAAATTTCAAAAAATCTTGATGAAAATTAAGTGAGATTTCGCAATATTAATTAGATTTGTTTAAAAAAAAACCTTGCAGATGTCAACAGATTTAAATTCCTTTGTTTCTTTCTAACCATGCAAACATTATTTCTGAATTTTATTTTTTTCAAAATTTTTCATTCTGTATATGACATCAATGAAAACACAAAGCTTTTATATGAGATCTTAGCCATCCAATGAAATTTTTGCTATTTGTGGCTAGTGGAAGTATTGTGAATAAAACAAGCCATGAATGGAAAAATTTGGACCATATTTAAAAAAAAAAATCAATAAAAAATGAAGTACAATGCAAATTTTGATTAATGGAGTTATGTTATATAATTAATCCAAAAGTAACCTAAATTTATCAAAATATTGTTATTACAATTAATAATATATATTTATTAATTTGTTTTTCCTTCATCTGAATAATTTTTCTTTGAATTTATTTCAGGAAAAATTTAGCGGACAAAAATTATTTCTTCTTATATATAAATTGCTATCATATTCTTCGCTTTGCTCTATCTGGAACTCAGATGATTTATTCCACCAATATAACCAATACCACAAACTGTGGAGTCAAGAAGGATGGACAGAAATTTCCCAGGAAGAGTGAATGCTAGTGTAAACATCAAAGTGCATGCCCTCCAAATGACAGACTAGTGTCTACATTTGTAAGAACCTTGGAAACAAGTAAATACTATAGCAGTTGTGCTTATCTCAAAACAAAAAATTTTTTATTGCCAAACGTTTTCAGCTTACAAATTGTCATCTTCAGGGCTTCTAAATAAGCATAACTGCTATAGTATATACTTGTTTCCAAGGTTCTTAGTTTAAGTGAGTCTACATTTGTATTTTCTCATTTTTTTCCTAAACAGTGGTGAAAATAAAACATGAATGATTAAGGATAAATATTTGTTTATTTTAACAGAATTAACCACTATTTTAGTATAGGCATATCTTACTTCATTTTATGGCAATTTGCTAATATCTGAAAATTTTCTACAATATATGAATTCTCTACTTAGAATAATTATATAAAACATAAATTAACATACAGATGGACTGGGTCTAGAGATATCTGAAAAATGAAAGTGTGAAATCTGGAAGTGAAACCTAAAGTGATATGAAAATTCTTTAAAATGTGGCCATATGGCAGTTTTTTTAGGCCTAGCATTACTGTGCACCTAATGAATAATAGTATATACTTTTAGACTCATATACATTAGGAAATGAAAAAACAGTGATTCCCTTACCACTGTAATAGAACATAACAGCCACAATAAATGATATATATCTCTATGTATCATTTATTGTGGCTGTTATCATATTATTAATACATATACATATAAACATAATACATATATTATAATATAAATATACTATAGAAAATACATATATATGTATTATCTATAATATTTTTTTAATTTTAAAATCTTAACTTTCATCCTATGATAGTAATTTTACTAAAACATTTCAGAAATTATCATTATATAAACACATAATCAGAACAACTTGAATACAGTAATCTAGAATATAAAGGTGATTTAAAAAGCCAAATATTTTGATTAAATATTTTTATAAAAATATTCAACCAAAAAAATATCTGAAAAACTTACAAAAATAATAAATTTTGGCCAAAAAAGAAAAAAGAAACCATCATCAGAGACTATTTGCATTTCTTTTTGAAAATACTAAACAAAATTTCAAGAATGCAATTAGGGAGGACCAGTATGAAGTTTAAAAATCTGATAGATCATTTTATGAAGATAATCTTGAGCAGCATATGCTATCAATGACACATTACAGGCTAAAACATTATAATAACAGAATGCTTTAGCAATCAATATAATATAAAACTACAGTATATAGTTACTTAGAATAATATGGTATTATTTCAAGATGGCAGAGATTATATTGAAAACTCTTGCTTTATAATCAGAAGTTTTTATTCAAGTCTATGAAATAAGAAATTATTACAAGTTTCTTATTTCATAGATTGATCCAATTCTGAAATATATTACAAAATAGAGTATATAAGATTATTTCAGTACTTTAAAAGGAAAAATAATAAAATCTGAGGTACAAGCAAAACTTAAAATAAAATTTAAGTTGATAACTCAATGAATGCTTGTACTATATATATAGAATTAACTATAATACATTTAGAATTAACAACATGCTAGCATTTTCAAATAAACTTTTATCTTTATTTCTTATTTCATTATATATTTCAATATAATTCAAATTTGTATTGAAATTTAAAATGAGATCCAAAGAAATGAATATCTGAAAATATTTATATATGTACAATTAAAGATTTAATAAGTAATAATTTTGGCATGTTGTGTTGAAAATCTTTTTTCCTAATGTAATTTTCTTTTCACATTTTATTTTCTTATTTGTTTGCTAATTAAATAAAGTTTCATGCAATCCATTTTCGTACACGATTACAATGAAAGTATAATATTGAATATTTTTGCAAACAGATGAAAATATAATGTGTCACTATGTGTATTTCCATAAATATTGGTGATAATAGTAAATAAATATATTATATTCAGTTAATATATGTGTGATATACTATATAAATATTGCTATGTAATATATACATAATATCTTCTGATGTTCATTAAATTTTCTATTGTTCTTTGTAAATGCTGATAAGAGTAAGAATTTTTTACTAAATATCATTACAGAAAGTTTATTTAGATTTAAAAATTATCTGGCTTAAATTGTGATATAATAGATCTCCTAAATGTTTTTTATAAATAAAAATATTATTTTATTTAACAAAAGATTATTTTTAAGCAAAATTTCAACAGAACAGAATTTTTAAAAAAGTTAAGCTATATAAAAATGAAACATTAACAGTAAGACTACAAAACAATACATTAATATTAATTTTTGATCTTGCAAAATCTACTCAATTTTTAACCACTTGTAAGAATATAAAATCTAAGGAACTAAAATTTAATTAAAATATGTTTGTTTCTTTTTTCACATAATATTTATTATAGATTCTTAAATAGTAAGTTGCTTTAATTAATCTAATAATAAATAAACTCTTTCCATACTGAAAAACAGACTTAATTTGTAAATAAAACGTACTAACTGATTTTTTCAATCACTTCTGAAAATAAATTACTACATCCTTAAAAAATCAAATTGAAATCATTGATAATGTTTTCATATATAAAATTAAATAAATCTTATCTTAAAAGTTTTCAATTTTAAAATTTAGTTAACTAAATTCAAAATGAAATTACATAGATGTATATATGTATATAAAACAATCCTACCTTTTGACAATGCTTTCTGGTGCACTTCTTTTGCTACATTAAGCATTTGATCAGTCGTCACATCTAATAAAATTTCTGTAAGCATTCTTCTAACTCTTAACATCTATTAAAAATGATAACATTATTCAGTAAATTAATGTTTTTAATTAAATATCTTAATCTAATTTTTTGTAAAAATTTTTGCATTTCATATAAAAGTCCAATATGACAAAGCACTATAAGCAGTAAACTTTAAATAATAAATTATTTAATAAATAATTTATTATCGAGATTGCAAATAAATTAATATAAATTATAATAAGATAAATTTAAATAGAATTCAAATATATTTTCAAATAAATATAGTTAAAACTTGCTCTGCACGATATTAAATTACAGTCGGACCTCCATATATCGAACTTCTATATATCGAAATTCTCCGTATATCAAAGTTTTTTGTTAGTCCCGTGA
>WUQG02055593.1:0-10159 GCA_011317285.2 Androctonus mauritanicus | reverse complement strand
ATTATTTTGTTTATTTACTAAAAAATGAAAAAATAAATATGTTTTGATTGTTATTAAAGTATATGCAATTTTTTTTTTTTTTGACGAGGGCTACTCGGCGTTACGAAAGTTATAGAAGGGGTACGCAGATGTCGAAAGTTTGGGAAACACTGCGTTAGAGCATACAAAAAGTGTTGAGAATCTCTCGGTTTCTCTGGACCATCAGAAATTATATAATAGAGCCTTGAGTTTAGCTTCTTCAAAGAATGATTCAAGAATAAATGTGGCTGTGAATCACACCAGACTATATAACTTTTGGCGAGTATAGTGCAATTTGCCGGAAAAAATGAGAGATTTCCGTGTTCTAAATGCATGAGTTTTAAGTATTCACTATTCACTAAAATGTGCTTCGTCGCTCGACAAGATCTTCCATAGCTGAGACTCATCCACTTTCATTTCGGCAAAGAAGACCATTGCAAATATCAGTAGGATTTCTTTGTCGAGTGTAAACATCTGGTGGTTGCCGCTAATCTTTATATGACTAATAATACATCATCTTTCTCAGTATCTTCTACACCGTATCATAGGAAAAATCAAACTGCCCCGATATTGCAGGTTCAATATTGGAGGCTGCACACTATTATTGACTGTTCACTAACAGTTGTAACATCTTCGATGACTTGTGAAGTGATAGATTTGCGTTGTTGATCGAATTTAACACCTAGACGTGCAATTTCCTTCAATCGAGTGATCATTCTCCTGTAAGCTTAGAGATCGTCCGAATATAAGTTATTATGACAGAGAAATTCCCAAGTTGTAATCGGAGCATTGCCGTTGTTTTACTAAAACAACTTCATAAGAAATGTGCGTTTTGGCAATCTAATAATCATTGTAGCTGATAAGAGTGAAATTTAGCAATTTAGTCACTTTTATAGTTATTCAGAACTTTTACAAACTTTTACACACGTACTGCAACACACATGTACTTAAATAAATGAAGCTATCTTTTCTTTACCTGCAGCGACACAAGCGCTAGTGAGTTTTGTGCATTTTATTAGTGAGTGACTTTTGGTATATTTTTTATATGAATGTCTTCCGCAAGTCCACATGTCACTATATCTAATTTGGATGCATTTGAATTGTTAAATCTCTCTCTAGACAACATTGAATAGAGTTACTTTAATTACGATCATCCAATATTTACATGTAGCATCTAGAAATGTCCGCTTAATAGCATAAATATATTAGGCTTTCTGTCTTGTTCCGGTTTTATGTCGCTTTCCAACTTTTGTTGTTATGCATTTTTCTACACCTATTTGTCTTTACGCTGTTTTTCATTCAGCAGTTATCGAGAGATGAGACATATCAATGTCCATAACGGATGTCCCATATTCCTGATAAAATCTGCAGTCAAGTGGTGGATAGATAACAACAGACCGAGCCAATGGATTTCTTCTGAAAAACCTCCGAGTTATGAAACTTTTGAATTGAACTCGGATTCTCCCAGATAAATCAGAGCATGTCGTCAATATAGTCGAATGCATCGTTGTTGTGAAAGCCCTTACGAGCTAATCACAACAATCACCACAACATTGTTATGGTTAGCTCTCTCATATGATAGAGGATTGATTTCAACAAGTCGGACTAAGTCCCCTTCAAAAAGTCTAAACTTATGGATTCGGAATTCAGTCAAATTCTTTCATGAATAATCTAATGTTTTCCAAATACTGTTCCGGCCGTTTTTACAGTTAATCCCAAGCATCCAATTTAACAAACTTATTCCCCAATTTATTCCAAACCATTATATTTCTTACTCCACCATCATTTGAATAATACATTCTGGTAGAAAGCTTTAATAAATTCTGCACACCCATGAGTTTCCATCTTGTATAATTTTATGGCATAAATAGTCATTCCATAAACAACACAAACATATAAACTTATTCTCCTTATTTCAAATTTCATCAAGTAATAAGATGCCGGATAGCCGTGTGGTAAAACACTAGCTTACCACCATGGAGGAACTAATAACTAGGTCCCACATTACCAGTTTTTCATGAGGGACCTGGGGGCCCATTAAACACTATTCTTCAATCTTGCGACTAACTCCACCATGGTACTGTCCAGCAGATGGTGAGCTCTAAGTATAGCTGCAGCCACATATATACGATCTCTTGTGTGACATGGGTTTAAATAATTAATATATATAATAATGAATGGTGAGAATTTCAAGCTGATTTTGTTTTGTTGTAAACCTGCGTTTATATTTTAGTTCTTCAATAAAAATCTAGGCCATGCTAAACTTATTTTTAATAGTAGAAATGCTTATAGAATGAAACGATTACATCTGAAACCAATACGTTATATAGAGTTATCAACAGATGACTATCTTACTATATTTAAAGGTCGCGAAAGTCGGATGTCCATGTGATAAAGCTATTTCTTATCAGCAAGAGAATATGAGTTCAATTATAAATACGACTGCAACAGATTTTCAGATGGATTATAGAACTTTTATGAAGATGGCTCTACTTTTGAATCTTTAAACGTTGTTTTGCACAGGTTTGGACATCGTAAACATCATTTTCACTCTTAATATTATTGTTTTCATATACATCGTTTGAACCAGAAAACCAAAACGAAATGGTTTTGTGGCCAAACGGTGCTACCCGATACTTTGGATTTTTTAAATTGTTTCTTCTGGAATAATTTGCAAATCGTTAGAACCATTGCAGAATAATTTTCAGAATTTTTTCAAAAATATATCTATAAATTATTTGCAGATATTTTCTTATTAATCAGTCATTCATTTATCTGGCTAAGATCCGGACTCATAAAGGCCGGATAAGGAAAACCTACTTTATAAATATTACTCAAAAATATTTATCCAAAATAAAAACATTCATCATATATTCAACATTAGGTAAAAATAATAAAATTTCAGGCTCTAAATGATATTTTTGCAAAAAGTAAATTGTTTAATCATTTTTTTCATTTACGTTTTATGAAAATTCTCAAAAATAAACAGATTACGCCTCCGTGTATTTCTGAATTCCCATACATCGAATCCGCCTAAATCGGAATATTTCTATTAAATATTATCAGTGCTTCTGTATTATTGCAATCTACTTAATCAATGCCTCTGTAGAACTTGTAACGCGAGAAAAATATATTTTGAAATGTTTTCCAACATCACATCAGTAAAATTATCAGAACTTTCATTTACATTTTTCTAAATGATAGGAGAAATACTCACGAGAATGAATTCAGTAATCTTTGAAAAATATTTTATTTTATGAAATATTTACGTACTTTTCTATAACTAGTACTCGGAAAACAGAACATAAAATATACATTAATAATCGAAACTTGACAGTATTAATTGCATAATCTACATAATTAATAATGTGAAATTCCCATCAGATAGCCTCTGTGTTAAAAATTTTTAACACAGCATGGTGAGATTTGCCTCACGTTCAAATATTGGATTGATAAAACCATTAAGTACCGGAAAAGAATGATTATATAGTATAAACCGGTAGCGAAATGATTCTCTAATGCCGTTTCAGAATGTCGCGTTAAAGTATCTGCTTGCTTTAACTACCAGTTTTCTGTTTTACAATTGTTAGATAAACGCTTATTGAAGTTACTGATTTTAAACTCCTAATTTGCTTTATCTTATAATTGTAAAACAGATAATTTCTGTTTAAAGCTAATAGGAACTTTAAGTGGACATTGGAACAAGTGGAGTTATTGTGATCATTCCATTGCCATATCTCTTTAATTTATTCATAATATAAAATATATTTTAAAAAGATCTTGAAGTAACAAAAATCTTATTTTATGAGATATTAATTTGATGATCAAGCAAACATAATATCGTAATTAATAAAAGTATCGATAAATCGATATCACCAAACAAATGTATTCCATAAAGAAATTCATTTTATTAATTAATTAAATAAACAATCAATTAATTCATAGAGAATATTTAAGTTATATATTAAAGGTTGTTCCAAAAATTAACATTTAAGGGAGAAGTTTTATAAAAAGTCTTTCAACACAACATTAAACATTTCCTAACATAACGAGAAATTTCTACAAAATCTGGCATTAGTATAACTTATATATTGCATAAATAAATATATATATAAGGCAAATATTAGTAAATTTCTTGAGTTAAAAACTGAAAAGTGTAGGGAATTTACCCTAATGTTTCGAAATAGTGAAAATTTAATAAATTATTTGTTGTTTAAAGAAATTAAACAGATATTCATTTAATATTATTTATTTAGTTTATTGTACGATTTCTAATTTATAAATTGTGAAATGAATACAGTGTTTTAAGTTTTATCGTTTCATTAGTGATGGTTGGGTAAATGAATCAGGTGTTCAAGCGAACTTATCCCACCGTTTGCTCAACTGAGCCGTATGCGCCAATCAACTTCTCTCGCTACTTGTACTAATAGTCCAGGTAGGCTAAATGAATGAAATAAATTTTATATTCCACTTCAGTTTATCCAGTGCTGCCCAGGTATTTCTTGCATACAATAAAATTTACGAGTGTCGAATATCGGTTCGTCACGACATCGGGAACTCTGGCTAAAAACAAAGAATTTTTAAATTACTTTTAAATTAATCTATCGAATTCATGGATAATAGACTCAGTGAATCATGTAAGATGATGTTATTTTTATCATACAAGTTATTTATTAAACACCTAAACTCCATAACTCTTTTTTGTCCAATTTTAACGTTAATTTAGCCAGCATATGATAGCTCGATAACGGCATCATCACTCGATATGATGTCGACATGATACTACATATTATTGGTTCATTATGATGCTATAAATTATTGGTGTTTCTTACGTCGCCCATTGATGAGTTAACATGACATTATTTCGTTCTCTATCAGGTCACACTGATTTTGAATACTGGGATGTGGCCCAGTCTGGATTTTGAACACTATCTTTTGTTTCCTGTTGATGCCATCATGAATGTCCGCCTCTTTGTAGGAAGTTAAACGATGCGTATTCTGTGCAAATCACAGGGATATGGCCGAAAAAGTATTTAAAATATTTCTTTTTTTTTTTTTTGGATATTACTCTGTGATTGGCGTAGAACAGACATTCAATAATTTAACTACTACTGGAATAATGGGATGTCTCTATGCAAAGTTTAGTATCTGCCGTCCACACAGTGTCTGAGTTTAGACGGAACAGGATGTTACGTAGTATAAATAAAAATAATTATTTTATATATATGACGTAAATTTTTATATGATGTATGTTTTTTTATTCTATATTTACTTTTTTAATCTTTTTTGAAAAAAATTGTGATTGTTTAACTTTATTGAATATTATTATTAACACTATCTTTCTGTTTTATCATATGGCGACATTTAAATATAGATTTTTCTTTGTTTTAGACGACTCTCCAACTTTTTGTCTAAAATACACATGAAACCGTTCTATTGTCATCTTAGTGCTTACTGCTTTGGCTTGTTAATTGGTTCAGTTGTAGGAAGTAAAAAACAACTAAGGTGTACAAAGGTAAGATTTGTTTCATAATGTAAACTAAAACTATGAAAAAAAAACTTATTTTCTTATATTCTATATATGTAGTTTTCCCTTCCTTCTCAACCAATCAGATGCACGTGCTTTCGAATAATTTCGTCATTGATTAAGTTTCCTTTTTTTAATTTGGTTTGTTTTTGGTTTATGATGGAGAGTAATTCCAGATTAGGACATGGAAAATTAATTCATCGCATTAAGGAAGAGAAATTACCTTTAATGCTAGTCTACAAATTATTTATAAAGCAATATATATAATAAAACATCAATAAAAATGATCCAATAAAAATTAAAATACTTATTTTAATTAAATTTTAAGCATTTAAAAGTAGATTGACAGAATGACCCATTAATGTTTGAAAATATCACGTGATTAAGAAGCTATACTTAATTAAACTAAACTGAACTGAAGACAAATGGACTTTTGGTTCCCCCGGTTATGTTTATATGGTTATAAAGAAAATCTGTTCAATATTTCTCAGAAAAATAAACTTTGTTTTAAACATTTTTCATCATGGCTCTGAATTCTACAAATTTTTCTTCTTTATACCTAAATAACACCGATTAATTTCTATTGTATATACTAACTGACTGGTCGCTGTATTCTGTTCGTTGTTAAGCTTCTGTTAATTGTTTTCAAAATAGTTAAAATAAGAAGAAGTGAGCGATATTTCCGTCTCCGTTTTTATTTTTTTTAAAGGCGATGACATCGTGTGTGATGATTTATCCGGGGGAAACTCTTAAATATACGGAATATAATTAAAAAATTCATATATTCCAATAGTGTAATTTTAATTAAGAAATAATTCTATATCTTATGCTTTTTTATTAGCATACTTTTAAAAGAAAGTCAGATATGGGCTACACATTCACGTGCTATTCCATAGTCTCTGTCTACAGAGAATAGAGTCTAAAAGTCTGAGTTTATCGGTATATCTCCTAATAAAAAATTTTGAATCAGTTAGTAGATTTTCGTGAAATTTCTAATTCTATTGTCACTAAAAGTCATCTCGACGCAGCATAGTTATAAAGAATTGTTTATTATTGTTAAAGTTATATTTGAATACTCTTGTTAAAATTTGTTTTGGATAAATCTTTTAAATATGATTGTGGTTTGTTATACTATAGATTTTTAATACCATTTTCCAATAGCCCAGAATAATAAGCAGCATTCAACATATAGGCATTCACTATTCAATAATAGGTATAAAAGATTTGATATTTAATACGCAAAACTTTCATTTTTTTTTTTTTTTTGTTCATTTTGATCATCAATTTGAACAAAATATATATCTTGTAAACTCATCTTTCTACGTTTCAATTATGAAGACAATTCTTCAAGCAGTATGTATGTTCGAAACAGTCTATCAATCTTAATAGAAGACTCACTAGGAAAATGTCTTCATCCAGAGTGTCCTTCTCTATTTGGAAACATATTCTTCCGTTGCTAAAGTATATTCAAAGGCAGCCTTTTTGGGCCAACTATTTGGACGGCAGATTACTCTTTTCTAAATAAATAAAAGATCGTTTATCAGAAATACTCGGGATCAATTTTCGAATAAATGATATTTTCGGATATTAGATATCTTAACTTTTAATTAGAAAAATGAATTGAAGAGAGATTTTGAAGAGTTATCATCCGAAAAATACAATATTTGTTTATATGTATATATGATTGAAAACTCTTTTATCCAACGCAAATATAAGATTTTAATTAATGAACAAGCCTCTTGTCATCTTTGAATCCGAATCAGCCAAAAACATTGTTACAAAACGACCTACAACTGTTCTATATTTAGATGTTTTTATTGTTTGGAAATTCGGATAAACTATAGTATACTGTATCGCTTTTCTATACAGGTACTCTTCACTTAACGTCTGAGTTCCGTTCTCTCACGATTTGGGCGTAGAACGAATTAGTCGGTAAGCTAGTAACTTTTCGTAGGCCTATATATTTAGAACAAGCAGCTCGATTAAATTCTCATGGCTGTACAGACATTTATATGTTATAATGCACAAAGTAATGTCCTTCGTCAGATTTTTGGAAGTACAGTACGAGCGCGGGGAATTACATGCAACAGAAGTCGAAAGTGACGCATATGGTCGAAAACCAAATATTTTGTTAAAAACACCTCGGACGTATGTTCGAGCAGTTGTTCAACAAGTAAGTCATGAAATGAAGAGTACCTATATATATCATTTCCACTGTTGCAGAAATTGTTCTACGGTAACTGTTCGGAGACTGATCGATAATCCGAAGAGCAGACTTACCTTCCCAAAGACTGCTTCTTCGTCTCAGAATTCATTCTTCAAATGCTAACACTTGGAGCAGGCAGTTTTGGTCGTCAACGGTGATGTTACTTTAAAATATAAAGTTCATTCGCATGTTTTCTACGCGATTTTTTGTCGCTTTTCACTCGGCGGCTAGGTATTCCATTGCCCAAATAGGTCACTTACATGCGGATGGTATCA
The DNA here is from genome assembly GCA_011317285.2 of Androctonus mauritanicus. Lineage (NCBI taxonomy): Eukaryota > Metazoa > Arthropoda > Arachnida > Scorpiones > Buthidae > Androctonus > Androctonus mauritanicus. Next base: position 2,133 of record WUQG02055593.1, on the reverse strand, counting down.
ACCGTCAGGTGGAGAATGAAGCTAGTTCATATGTCTGTTTAATTTTTCTGGTATTAAAAAATATTTTTCAGATATTAAAATTTGGTTGAAGCAAGCTTGAAGAAAGCAATGTTCATTTATCGGTATCGTCAATTTAGATTTGGAATTTACCTGTCAATGAATTCCTTCCTATGATATTTTTATGTTAATTCCAAGGAAATACAACACTCCATTATTTCAATATTACTAAATATGATTTTTATTTCATCTGTAGGAATATATTTAGTGGAGATGATAATTATCTGTTGTCCTACTAATTTCAATATACAGTAGTTCAATGTTCGAGAAAATGTTGTCATAGAATAAATTATGCCATCTAAAGGTTCTGTGCCAATACAAAATATACGTTTTTAATGCTGTCTCTATAACATTCAAATTAGTAAATGTTTGAATTATTATTAATATAATAATCTACAAGATGCAATGTCTCTTAGCAGAAATACTTATATTCGAGTCTGGCTGATAGTCATGAATATTGATGCAATGGATATATCGATTCTTTACAAATATCGATATTTTAATCCGATACTTCGATAATTTTGTATTTGATATATTTATTTCGAAATTTTCTGAATGTCGATAATTTTCTTCGAATATTTGCCAGAATAGAGAGAAATTTATTATTTGATAGCAAATTTATTGAACTAAACAAAACGGATGTTAATTTTTATTTAATCATTTTTACGGTAATACTATTAGCAGCTTATAGCCATTATATAAAAATTCAGAATACGTAATGGTTCATGAATAAATCATTCTTATTCTGTAGTTTAACTTTGTGATTGTATAGTTCTTCGGTATATAATGTTTGAAATCTCAGTTACAAGAAATACGCCAAATCAAAATTTATAATATTTGCATTTATATACAGCCTATTCTCGTTATTCGCGGATTCTATATTCGCGTAAGTTTATTTTAATCACAAAATCGATATTCGCGAGCTTTTACGCTTATTCGCGGACACCAGCTGATCAGCGAAAATACTGTTATCAATGTAAACTCTCTCTCTCTATTAATACCTGTATAACTGGTGTACAAAGAAAATCTACAAGGATGTCTCCCCTTTTCGTTCTTCTCTGTCTTTTCTTTAATTATATTAAACATAGTCTTTAGTCCAATAAATGGCGGCACAGTCTTTAGTTCATACAAGAATCACGGAAACATGAATGGAGATTGTTGCACTCGAGCAATTTAGTATTCTTCGTCTTCTCTCTAAAAGTTTCTGACCGTCTTTCCAATTATCTCTTCTGACCGATTCCTTGCGAAGTGTCGCAACCTATTCGGTTGATGATATTTGTCCGATTCCCCTCTCTCGATCGGTTTTCTCTCGCAAAACTCTTCTCTTCCCCTTTCAGATAGATGATCTCCTGATTACATTCCTTTACTGTTTTTTCTTTTCCCACCATCTGGGTGTCCTTCGGTTCATCAATTGACCATTATTCTTCGATGTTTTTGTTCTTACTTCGACTTTAGATGACAGAATATTCCGGGTTATGTCTTTCTAGATTGAATTAAGATGAGGGGTATAACTGCTATTTATAATAAATATGTGATAAGTGCGAACTTTGTGGCTTGGTTACATTCCTTTCCCTCTAATAAAATATATTCTAAACAAGCATTTTTTTTCTTTGAAACAAATAGGAGAGAAAAAAATAATCTACTAAGGTAGATTTTCTCTCCTTCCTCTTCCTTCAATATTCGATTAATTATTATTTAAAATATAGTGTAGAGTGACACCTTATATTTGTTTCAAATTCTATATTTTTACAATTATCTTTATTTTACATTTAAAGGAAGCAGTCTGCCTGGATCTCACATAAATGTATATTTCCCATAGGCACAATGATATAATATTTGCTAATTCAATATTGGCGAAGAATTTACAGAACCAAACTACTGCGAATCACAAGAATCACCATATCTTATTATATAAATATCATCCAACAACAGTTAGAACATATGTTCACATTGTAGTCAGGAACCTCTACTGTTTTCTAGATTTTTTCTCTTTGAGTTATATCATTGATTTCAAAAAAGCATCGTTTTTTCTCCTTTTCCTTTTTCTGCTCCTTTGCATACACTGCTATAGATTAT
>WUQG02055582.1:0-10159 GCA_011317285.2 Androctonus mauritanicus | reverse complement strand
CTATAACATAAAAATAAATAATTATTACTTTATTTGATTTCGAGCTATTCAAATAAAGTTTAGATGAGTACATTTAACTTTCATTGAAGAATAAATATTATTAATCTGTCATTTCAAAGAAGTTTTCAATGCAATACTGAAATGTCAACTTGAAGAGCCTAATTCAATTAATAAATAACTAGAACAGTTTAAAAATAGACGACATCAATATAAAATCGTTTCTTTTTTCTCTTTCTCAGAAAATACTTTAACTGGCCGTATTATTCTTCCTACTAAATTTGACATATTTTCGTTTCTTATGTTGATTTCAGTTTATTTGAGATGTAGAGCTTTATCGAAATCTATCTCTATCATACAGTTCAGGATCATAATTATAAATATTGCATATAATTGTATCCTTTCCATTTATTATTTACTCTTTTCTGCTTGTGCCTACCCATTTCCTGTAGAAATCTTTTTCGTTTATTTCCCTTTCCTAATAACTTATCACTTCTTTTCTGTTTTTCTGGACTAAACTTAACATACAGTCCTCTATTCTTTCTGCAATAAATAAATAAATTCCGAATCTTTTAACATTTTGATAAAAATTTGAATAAATATGTGATGGAATAGTCTTATGCATTGAAGAATGTAATTTTCTCATTTTTTCAGGATGTTCTATGCCTGAAATCTCCTGAATGGGATTTGATCTTGGATTCTTTTTATTAGAAGACATCATTTATGAGAGTTTATTCTTCGCGATAAATATTTTTTATTCCTTAATCTGTTTGTATATAACGAGTAATAAGCATGAATATCTTTTGTCTGTGCAAAGGTACATCTCAATTAATTTCTATTACTGTATATATCTTAAAACATATTTATTATACACGCAATTTAATATTTTCATTTGATAATGTAGAAAATGTGTTCCGTTTTGTCAATGAACTATATATAGTGAATTTATTAATCGTGGTTAAGTTCTCTTCATTATTGTATTACTAATTGGATACAATTAGTAATACAATAATGAAGAGCAACTCTGTATATTCTTCCAATAAATATATCTCGTGTGAAAAAATATTATTTATTATGAGAAAATAAATTATAATTAAAATACTGTGTTCAAACGATCTCGAATAATTAAATTTGACAAATAAAAAATATTTGTCTTTCTAAAATGAATTATTCATAACAATAACAGATAATTTTGTAATAAAATTTCTCAAATTGTTAAACATCAGTTGTTTACGAATTAATAGATAAAAGAGGTTTACAAAAAGATATTAGTTCTTAACTAGTATCTGTTATATACAAACTCATGAATCTGTAAAATAGCAGAAAATTGTGGTTTGAAAGGTATGTAATCAAAAAATAATATGATTTTATTAAGTGCCATTGCAATATAAAATATATATCTCAATTGAGTTGTAAAATATCCTTCATATTTGTGAAGGGAATCGAATCCAAAAGTCATTTCCCAGATTTTTTCAGAGGAATCCGGAAAAAGATCATCGAACCTATTTCATTTATAATTAATCGGGTCGCGATGATATAAAACATTATATTACCGCAGCCAGTATGGAAAAATATAAATAATAACCAATTTAATATTTTTTTAGTTATAAAGATTAAAATGGCTGAAAATTTCATTACATCTGAAATGAGTAATCACTTTGCATTGCTTGGTGAACATACAGCAGGATTATGGAAGTGCAACAGGATGACAGACATTGTGATAGAAATTCAAGGAAATTCATTTCCTGCACACAAATCTGTTCTAACTTGTTATTCACCATATTTCAAAAATCTGCTTATGGAGACATCAAAATCTATTAACAAAGTAAATGAAGTATATTTATGTTAAAATAATAAATCTTGTTTTTCTATAATTAATTTTAAGTAAATTATGAAACAGATAAAATTGAAATCCGTGACTCCAGAAGCTTTTAAAATATTACTGAATTACATGTATTCTGGAAAATTAATCGTCAACTGCCAAAACATAGCTGATGTATATCAAGCATCTAAAAAACTAGAAATGCATGATGTTATTGATAAATGCAATTCGGTAACTGACAATGTCAGGATATTAAATTTAAGTGATTAAAATTAATCTCGAATTTAAATTTGCGAATTTTTCCCTGATAGATGCTAACGATATCCGAAGGAAAAATTACAAATCTGTTATATGTTTATGTAACAGCAAAAAAACTAGGGCTTGATCAGACTTGGAAACGAGCTTTAAATACCATGGCAAGAAATTTTGAAGATGTCATTGCTTGTAAAGATTTCGTTGAATTAGATGTGGAACAAGTTTGCGAATTTCTTTCAATAGATGTAATTGGAGCAAGAAGGTAAAAAAATAAGTATCCTGCTCTATTTTAACTGAAATTTTATTATTAAGAAATGATAGAATTTTAATCATAAATTTTTGTTTTTACGAATCGTTTATTTCAATACTAGATGTAAAAATTCAGATGTTGCTTTAATATTTCTGGTATTGTGTATCATATTCGACTCTATATATTCAAACTCCCTTTATATTTCAACAATTTTAACTATAGTGAAAACCAGATACGTTCATAATGATCATGATGTTATCTTTATTTTCAATACTGAATACTATCATTACTGAGTTGAAATAGGTTATTTTAGATTAGTTTTAATTATTATGCCGAATCTCACTAGGAAAATATTTAGCAGTGATAACTTCAGGGTTTCACTTATGATGAGATAAACTGGAAGGTTGAATGATTGGAATGTAATTCTGTTTCATGCCTTTAGCATTTTCAAGAGGGATACAGATATAGCCCATTGAACCAACCTAGTGGGTTATGAAATACCCACTATGAAATGCACATCCAAAGTATCTGATCTGTCATTTAATAACAAATACTAAGCTGATGTTGGGATGGGCCGATTTACCATGAAAAATCTAAAGATATATATTATACTCGAAACTGATTCCAATCATCTAGCCAATAAACGGGTTATTTATTATCAAACTTGATCCTATCCATATGTACTGACTAAATATATTAATGTCCTGTAATTCCACTCTGGAGGATCTAATTTCAATTCTCGGATTGCATGCCTCCAAATTTTTTCAGAAGAGGTCTTGGCCCAGTTCATTGAATCCATGCTTTAACCGATTGACGATGCATCACATGAATATAGAGATGCGTTTAAAAAAATCTGCTGCTTAATATTCAATATAATGGAAAGTAGCATAAAAACCTAGTAAGAAAGAAATGTTAAGTGGCTTTAAAATAGCATAGGGGAAATGATATCTTAAAAGTTGTTGTTGTAGAATCTAAATAATTGAATTATTGATTATTATATTTTTATTCAACTATATGTCTTTCTTTATATGCGAAGTATAATATAAAGTTCGTGCAATTAAAAATATAATTTTTAATATAGCGAAGTATTTGTGTTTTTGGCTGCATTGAAATGGCTGGACCATAATTATACGGAACGAGAAAAGTACATCAAGCAAGTGATAGAAAATGTACGATTCTCTATGATGACATTACAAGAAATAGTAGCTTGTTATCATCCGCCTATTTTGCCTGGAATTATCGAGCATGCTTGTGTAAGAAATCTTATAACCGATGCCACTTGGTACGATAAATTTTCACTTTTATTACTTATATTGTATTATTTCATACAGAAATCTTTATTATAAAATTTTTCAGCTACGTATCTGCAAAAATGTGTGGTCAAGCTGAAAAATTCATGGATTATCATAATCCTCAAAGATATTATACGCTAAGCGATTATCCTTTAGAATTATGGGTTAGTTCATGAAGTTTTTGAAATAAAATAATATATATGCAATTCTGAAATTTATTTATTTCATTGTTTTTTTTAAGAACACACATGAATATAGTGACGGAGATATTCTTTTAGGGGAAAAAATAAAAGCAGCGAAACAGATACAATTGTTTTATAAATATTATAAATTGAGAAAGCGATTTAGAAAGAGAAGAGAACATACTGTTATAGTTCAAGATGCTATACGTAGTTATATTAATAGGAAAATTTTAGAACGTCAACGACATTTGAAGGTTTGAATGGATTATGCTACTTAAGCTTTACTTTCAAAAACTATAAATAATTTTATTCTTTACATAGGATACCATCAAATATGCAGAAAGATCAAAAGTTTCTCCTGAAAATTACTTTAACAAAATTGACACTTTAACAACGGACCCTTTATTGCTGTCAATGATAGATAAATCAAACTGTTCTCCTGATTGGAATGATTCAGTGACCAGAAATTTAACAAAAATTACTGGACCAATACAGCTTCAAAGAACATCTGTTTTATTAATATTAGGTGGAATGAATCCTATGAAAATGGAACAAATGGAATGTGGTAAATATAATAAACTAATGTTTTTGGAATAACTCAATATTCAGTAATCTTTACTTGGAAAGAGATATAAGTTATGATAGGCCTATATATTGTGTGGCAAAAGTATTTATAAAGCTAACAAATTTGCTAACAAATTTTAAATTCCCTGGGATCGATTATAAATTCCATATTTTCCTAAATTATATTCTTTACCTCTCGACCAACCATTGCTATATATATGAAAATGGCCTCTGAGCTTAATATTTACTGAGAATATGGAGTAATATATTCATATTTTAGAGAATCGTTATATTTGCTTTTGATTTTTTCAGGAACATCTATTCTACGATATCATCCAATTGAAAATAAATGGGAGAAATGCTGCAAGTTACCTTTCCCTCGTCATCATATGGGAACCGTTTGTTTGAAAGATAACATTTATTGCATTGGTAATTTTTTAATAACCACACAAAAATCAAATAAAAATAAATATTTTCTTGTAACGAAATTATTATTTTTTAAAGGTGGATGTGATTTGAGAGAAACCCTGAAAGGTAATATTGTGCCAACTTCCACCTGTTTTCGATATAATTATGTAAATAAAACATGGGGCAGCATGAGTTCCATGCGCCATTGTCGAATATATCATGGAGTTGCGACTCTGTTTGGAATAATTTATGTTGTTGGTGGAAAAGACCAAACAAAGCAGTAAGTGGCATTATTTAATTTCAGTAATGAATAAACTTTATTGATATTTATAACCTGCTCTAGATGACACTGCATTAATGCTTAGTAAGAAAGTAAATGAAACTATATTAAAATAAGCATTTATTATCATTTGTAGATTGTTATCATCTATAGAATGTTACCGCACTGATACAGATACTTGGTTTGAACTAAAGAATCCATTAAGCAATCCACGAATGGGGATGGGTGTTGCAACTCATAAAGGCTTGCTATGGATTGTAGGAGGAATGATATATTCACCAAGGGAAAATAAAGTTTTTATTGTCAGAGATATCGAATGTTTTAATCCAAAAACTAATCGGTAAGATTACTACTTATTGAAGTTTAATTTGATGACAGTAAAAAGTATTGATTGATATTTATTTGATTTCAGCTGGCTAAATTTTGCCAAACTACCAAAATCAATGAATTTCATCTCTCTGGTAGAGCATGATAAAAAGCTTTATGTGATAGGTGGATCGGGAAAGCGAAAAAATCATATCTCTAGTTTAGCCGATGTATATTGTTATGATGACGAATCAGATGAGTGGTTTATTTGTTCTTCATTGCCCTCCCCTAAACATGGAGTGGTTACAGTTTCTATTCGTAAGTACATTTGGTGCAAAATAATTACAGGACAACGTTGTGGAAGAGCAAATCTTGCCAGCAACAGGGGCTATGATGAAATGATCCAGTTCTACTGATTCATTCAGAAATCGATCTACTAACAAATCTTATGGATCTCCAAATTTGTATTTTATTTAAATAATCAATATTCATACATAGAAGTAATTTTAAATTATTTTGCAGATAATCAATTATTTGTCATCAGTGATTCAGCGTCATTTCAAACAGAAAACCATTCGGAAGGATTATGTTTAGAGAACGTGAATGGATTTTGGAGTATGTGTGAGCCTGTATCTTATCTCATTCATGGTACTACTGCTAAGAGTCTATTTCCTCTGAAACCTTACAAAAATTAAAATTTTTATTGGAATTTTTATATTTGAAATTGTAATATTGCTAGTCAGAATAAAATAAACTAATTACATAGCTGGTTGTAGCTTTAATCCGTTTTAAATTTTGCAATGAGTCACACTAGAAGACCAATAGAATATTTTTTCTAGTGGTTATACTCCTTATTCTCCAGCATTCTTCATTTCTGAAGTGAAGAATGCTGGAGAATGACCTCAGATATTAAAATCAAGTAATGATAATAAAAGATTAGCTATTGGATTCTTCATATTAAAATCTCTCTTCTTAATTCATTAATTTCTTCGATTGTTCCAAATATTTTTAATGTCTATCTTTATTATATTTAAAACTGATAAACTAATACTATATATTATTATCTGAAAGCATTTAAGATTAAATTATCTTAACAGATATTGTTTGAAAACTGTTTTACATTTTATGATATAGTTAATATGATTAAATTAGATTTGGTCATCCACTTTTAGAGACATCAGCTAGTTCCGTGTTACTTTCTAAATAATTTAAAGAACAAAAGCATAAATTAACACCCAATTGTTTCTCTGTTTTATATACGAAGTTTTGTATTAGTTGGTTCTCTGTTTTATACACAAAGCATTGAATTATTTAATTTGTTTTATATATACGAAGCTTCTATAAAACTCGAACCGTGAAAAATATTTGAATTTACAATTCCTAAGAAAATAATACAGTATTATCAGAAATGAATCAGTCAGAATCGAGTATAGATCATCTAAAGTCATTTCTCTTTTCATAAACTAAGTAGTCATGCCATTTTCTAATAAATTATTAAAATCATACTTTACAAAATAGGAGTAAAGTGTAGTGTTTTGATATTCGAGATAAATCCGAACCTGATGAAAAAAATTAAAATGTTAAAAATTAATTATTTTTTGTCTATTTTTCTTAAAAGATCATCTGAAAGTATTCATATCTATCAAGAATAACTTTTAAACTAATTAAATGACAAAAATATAGATAAAAATTTGAATCTCGATCTTCAGGAACAATAGTATAACAGTTACTTGATAATTTAGAATAGCCATGCTCAATATTGTTCCTACACCTCCGGTTTTTCAAATGGGGCCAGTGTCTGTCCTGTCAAACCTCAACTACTGATTGACCTCATCACGGGTGATGACCAGCTTGTGATGGACTCTGAAATGGCCACCCTCAATTAATCCATAGCGAGATTAGGCGACAAATTAAAACTAAATTATATAAGTTCAGGAATAAATAAATAAAAATATCTACTAGAAATTAAAATATTATCGAATACATTATGAAAAGAAACTTTTATGAATAAAGAGACGAATTGATAAAATATATATATAAGTTATACATATTTTTTTTATTATTTAAGAAGAAATGTTAAATGAAAGTCACATATGGTAATAAATGAGTCATCATCAGTCAATTGGTCAAATCCGAGTACAGAAAAGTCTTTAGTAGGTATATCAGTTGTTCAAAAATTCAATTTCTTCGGCCATTTCCAACCATTTAAGCTGCCTTTCCGTCCTCTGCTGACTTTTAATAAACGTTTATGCCGTCGTGATAACCGGTTTTCAGTCGATACGCCTATTGATCGTTTCTCCGGGATCTTTTTCTCTCTTTCATGTAATCTTCTACAGACATATACAGAACACGTCATAAGCAATATAGTTATAATGGTGAGAACGCAGGCCGTAACTTGATAAACAAAGTTTCGATTCTCTTTGCTCGAGTCAGAAGTGGAATTTGTGGATCCATTTACCACTTGGTTCTTTCTCACCTGTACCTGCGTCTCGGTGTCATTGTTTTCTATTCTTTTGAATCTGCCGTTGCTGTTATAAAATTCTTGATTATTGTCATACGATCCATATATATTATATTCATTTTGCGATGACGTTGACAATTCAGATATTTTCTCTAAATCTTCGTCATATCTTTCATGCATTCTCTTGCGAACAGCAAGTTTCTTTCTCATTTTTCGGATACGCTGGAGTCGTTTAAAATCCTCATCACTCATGGCCATTACTTTGAAATAATCTTCTTTACTAAGCTTGTTACTTAGCTTAGTCAATTCTGGTTTGATTGTCGAATTTCTTTTGATATGAGACAATAACTTGTATAGGTCGGTATTGAGTGATTCTTTCTTTTTAATTCCAATTTTAGTCTCCTTATTAATATCCTCTTCGGTTTTAATTTTATCCGTCAATAAAGGTCGATTTTTTTGGTTCACAGGAAACGAATTTTCGTTTATCTGTCGAAACTTGGTAAATTCATTTTTACTTATAGCATTAAAGTGATTTCTCACCCTCATAGCCTCTCCACTTTCACACCATATCATCAGCATAGTGAAAATTATCAAATTATTAATCGCCATTTTCAACTAAACACATTCGCCAAAAAACAATTGCCAAATAGTAACTTTATTATATGCGAAACAGTAAGAATGTAATTTTTGTTAAAATTTATTACGTTTGATCCACTTTTAATACAATGCATATTCATGCAAGGACGAATTTTCTTGATTTTAAATTTATTTTTTCGAAAACAAATATTTGTTATCAGTGCTATGTTGACCTTTAAACAGATAGAAATTTGTCCTCCATATCGGAAAATTTGTTGTGGGCGAATGCCATAAACTATTTAAATACGAAAAATTGCATACATGTGAAAGTTTTTCATCATCACGCCATTTCATACTTATTGGTGCTACATGTCAAAAGGCAAAATAATAATTTTTATTAATTAATCTTTGTCCATAAAAATTGAAAACACATAGTAATATAGCTAGCAAGAATCCACAATTTTCGCTTTTCGTTATGTAATAAAAGAAATTAAAGTAGTGCGAAAAATTTTTTGATATTTTATTACACTTTGTAAGGTGGTTGAGAGGAAATATTTCGGCTTTCCACTCGGAGGAATGCAGTCAAGTGCACGTTAAAAATTTTCATGATGTTAGGGCTCATTTTTGTTGATCCAAACAGGGAATCATTTGAACTGTAAGACTCCATCTGTATATGTGGAGATGAGAAGGAAGATAAAGTGAATTCCAGTATTATAAAAATGACATTTAAAAATGCAAATATGAAAAAATTTGTCATATTTTTGATGTTAAATAAACTTTTTGAAAGAAGATTTTCGTTTATATAAAGAGAAAAATATAAATATTCACCAGATTGAATATTAAGTGCATGCATTCATAAATATGTATATATTGTACAGTACAATATATTTAAACTTCATCCAGTTTAACAAATTATTATTTAAATTTAATTATTATATATAAACTATAGGCCTATATAAAATTTATCCAAAGTATCCGAGATAGATTCTTTTTTCTAGAAAAATTTATTTTGAAGTTATTGACGACTAATATTTTAAAAATTATCATGTTATCGTCATTGCTAATTACACTTTAAAGAAACTTTTGCTATTTATTAAATTTTAATTGTCCTATATTTTTGTTTCGTGCGAATAAATCACTTTAACTTCAATAGAACTGAGTAGATACTGATTATAATTCAATAGCGTTATATATCTTTAAGGAATGGACTAAATATTTATGAATATAATCCATAATGTAAGAATGTCATATGACGAAATGATGCTACATGATGGTACAGATATCCTCTTGCCTTAATAGCATAGGGCCATTCTGCCATGTAGTTTGCACTTGTATACAAATAAATAGTTCAGTTTTAAACTAGAAACAATTTATGATATAATTCCATATTTTATCGACCGTTCTCTATGTAAACATTCTTTGCTTTCCTTTAAGGACCGTTTACATATCCAGCCTATTCCCATAGGAAACTGAGTTTTAAAAGACGGCCATGTTTCCTATATGAAGAGAATCCTTTCATTTTCTTTTCGTTTATTTAGGTGTGCATAAGCTAATTTATTTTATTATGAAATTCGATAACAATGATTTGATCATTATGGGCCGGTTGCACGAGTCTTATTCTGCAGGTTAAAACGGCCTTTAATCTGCAGATTTGGCTTGCTGCATTGTACGATGTCAAATCTTAAGGATAAACGACCGACTAATTTAACCGGCCGATTTTGGGCGGGTTAAAATTTATTCTACAGATTATCCAGCAAAACAATATG
>WUQG02055571.1:0-10159 GCA_011317285.2 Androctonus mauritanicus | reverse complement strand
CCCCCACATTCCTTGGTGACATCATATACCCGGCACTTGAATTTGAAAGCTCTATATTTCGGAAAATTTTCATGAAGGATGCAGTTAGCCGGATTTGACAGGCTTCGCTTTCCACCCAGAGAATTCGAGTCCCAAATAAATTTTCCAACGGGATGGAATTCCCGTTGGAAAATTTACTTAGTACTTAACAGAGTTGAAAGTGGTGTCATCTGTTAGAAAAGAGATGAGAGGTCCATCGACCATCCGGCTGACTTCTCCATTGTGTAATCAATCAATGATAGGGAAGATGCGAAGATAAAGTTTATTAAAAAATTCAATTGTCTGTAAAATATTACAATGATTAGTTTAATAAACTACTATAGAAAGCTCGTGGACTTTTTAATTTTACGTTTTAAAAGATAATGTTACATTTAAACGTGATTATAATTTAATCTTATATTTTCATTAGCGCATTTGACGAAGTTTAAAATTAGAAATGTGATCTGCAAAACTGCCGTCGGTATTTATTTTAGAATTTCAAATTTTATTATTAATTAAATATGAATATATTTAATATAATAATTTATATCAAATTTAAAATATTATAATAATTATTCAATAAATTAAAAAATGTTTTTTTTTGTAAATACAGTACTAGATTATGAAATGATGTTAATTTTTCTAATATTTTTAAAAAATATATTAAATTCGGCGAAATGCAAAAATATATATTTATAAAATGTATTTTTGTCGATTATATAATTTATTTTGATAATCTTTGACGTCATATACAACAATACACCTTGCCTAAGACACACTCGCTTTACGATTGGATAGTTGTTGGGCGGAGGTTGGTTACAATTATGTGAAAACAAGATTGTTTGGCATTGGTGTGGTTGTCAGCTGTTGAGATAGATGATGTCCGATAACAAGAAAATAGATGAAAGACATACTTTAACTACTACTCTTTTTGGATTTTTGAACAAATTTGCTTATGGTGCTGGAGTTTTAGGTAGTGCATATTTACTGGGATCTTTCGGCTGGAGTCCTGCTTGGTTGATCTTTGGAATTGCAGGATGGGTGGCCAGACAGAACTATTTACGCGAGAAAGAAATTAAGGTGGCTATTAATAGGGCATCGATTGCCGATGACAAAGGCGTAATTCTAGCAAGATTAGGAGATTTGCCCTCTTGGGTAAGTCCCCTTGGATTAATTTTTTTCCTCAGCAACATTAAGATTAGTTACATTTTTCTCAGCATCATTTATCACATATTGCTTATTATAACATACCATATTTGAATTTGGAAGTATCTGATATATTCCTTAGTTTTATTTAATTTTCATATTGAATGAATTATAATCGACGATTATAACAAAGTAACAAAACCTCAATATTCGGAGGGGTTACTGTACGGTTTTTGGAAAATATATTACTAATATGAATTTAATTTAAAATTAAGAATTTATGGAAAAAATTGGATTTGGTTTCTGTGCAGTAAGATTTTTTTCTCCTATTATTTTTAGATTTAATATTCGTTTCAAATATTATATAAAAGTTATGTAGAATATATATGATTTTGTAATAAATGATTTTTCTGATTTTCTTTCTCATAATATTTTTCTACACTGCAAATAAAGCTTTTCAGTAGCCAAAACATTAAATACACAATCAATTCAGGTCATATTCACATGCAATAGCATTTATTGATATACCATTTAATTTAGCAATTCAATTTTCTAAATATCTTATGAAATCCCTTATTTTCACATAGGAACCACTAGCATATTCATTTCCTTTTGTGCTTAGAAATAGTCACAATAGCAGTTTAATCAATACTTCAGTATGCAAATGAAATGCAAAGTTAGATGTTGTCTAATAAGCAGCTTTCAAAGACATACAGACATTAAGTGCAAGTTAAGGAGGATATTTATGTATTCAAATTTTATTTTGTACATCTTCATAATAGTCTGGCCAACTACTAAAAAATTATTGATTAACTGTATATATTTATTTTATATTCTAATTAATAATATTTTTAAATCTCAACATACATAGGATTTTACCAAAGTGGGGGTCAGGGCCGGCTCCAAGCAGCCTGCAAGGCCTGCGTCGCAGGCAGGCGCTGACTTCAAGGGGCGCCAAACTGCCCAAACACATCCACTTTTAGTCTTCAAATAAATTTTTAAATAAAAAAATAAAATAAGACTCGAACTGATCTGCCAACGGCAAGGCCCGGGAAAAATCTGTTCAAAAATGAACTGAGCATATTGAACAATCCCATCGACATACTTAAATTTCTCCATGTTAGAAAACTTCCTTTTCCGAATTTGTTTATTTCCTTCAGAATATTATTGACGATTCCTATTAGTGTAGCTAGTGGGGAACGTTCATTTTCGCGACTGAAAATAATAAAAAACTACTCGAGATCATCTATTTCAAAAGAGAAATTGATAAACTTATCGCTTATTGCTATTGAAAATGATATATTTTGTCAGTTAAATATGAATGATTTAATTTAAAAATTTGTTGGCGCCAAAATATGAAAAATAAAATTTCAATAAATATGTTATGTTAGTTATGTGTACTTTTTTGAGAAATACTCCTTACTCTTGAAAGGGAAGGGGCATTACGTTTGTATCTGTAGGCGGGCGACTAAGACCCTAGAGCCGGCCCTGGCTGCACATTTTAAGTTGCTTGGTGTGGATCTTATGGACCAGGCTATCAAATCTACTGTCAATGTATCCTTGGGCCAAGAATGCCCCTCTGAGAACCTTAAATTCATTTATTATGATTGCCTCCTCTATACAGAGTTTATAAGCTTGCCAAATGAGGAAAATTATTTATTATTTATTAATAAATAATTTTCCTCATTTTCTGAATTTATTATTACTATGAATCTAATTACATGAGTGGCTTAGGGATAGCTATTATAAAATTTCCATGTATTTTTAATTTTTTAAAAAGATTGAATTTATGCAAGTTATATGTTGTATTAATATAGATTATGCTATATAATAAAATAATAATAATTATTTTAAATGAACAATTATTTGCTTGTAAACTGTTTGTTTTTTTATTGTTTGATTTTTATATTGGCTTATTTTTATTTTCAATATTTTTGTTAATTTTAATGCAACATACTGAAGATAAAATTATTTTAAAAATCAAAAAATATTTTTGATTTTTAAAATAAAGTAATATTAAAATATAAGCTACATACCATGAGCTATAACATGATAAAAACAAATGGAAGTAAGCCTCATTTAAAAAATTCTAATTTTACTTGGAAATGGGGCTATTAATATAATTTTTTTTTGTCTATATTTTTGAATTATATGCAACAAAATATCCACATAGGGTCAACTAGAAGATTGAAGGATGGGATTCAACAAGTTAGGCATGAACCCTGTGAATTTATAGACTTTAGGATAATGAGTTGACAATGAATCATGCATAAGTATCATTATATCATAAAATTCATTTATAATAATATTTGGAATCCATTTTGTGCCCAATTTTAATATTGATTTAATCGATCTGTTATGTCACAATGTCATAAAGACATAATAATATTATCCTATAATGAATTCATAAAGATATGTTATTATTATTTCATGATGTCATTATGAATTCTGAATTCAAACAAAACTCTGAAAGGTTTAAATGCATATTTTCATTGCAACTTCAAATAGCTCCATCCTCTGGAGCAATCCCAACTCAGGGTAGCCTGTTATTCATAAGACCACAGGAAGTCTTCATACAAGTTTGGTCCAGTAAGATCAAATGATGTAAGAGATTATGCAGAACAGACTGACAGACATTGCATTTTATATATATATATATAAATGCTCTACAGTTTACATACTGTACTTATTTCATATAATAAGGTTGAAAGAAACATAAAGAAGCAATTTAATTCTGACTCATTAAATGTTTATATATATATTTTTTTTTATAAAAATGTATATAAAAATATAAAAATCAAAAAATATAAAAGTATTTATAAAATACTTTTACACAGTATTTAGAAAATACTGTTTTACTTTTTTATTTTTCGATTACTTTTCTAATCTATATTATTTCTCTGAAAATTTCACTAATCAAAATATCTCCATTAAATTATTTATATTTTTATTAGTATATTAATATTTTTTTAATTACCAAATCTCAATTTTTTTATCTCAGGTTTTTGAAGCATTCACTGATAATGTAGAAACAGAAAACAGTAGGATTGACGATAATGAAATGTATTCAAAAGAAGAGAAGGTAAATAAATTTATTTTAATTATTTTCTTATTTAAAAAATTTAATGTCTGTTGAATTCATTTAGATTAGAATGAAAAAAGAGAAGGAAGCTTCTGTTCATTTATTGAAAGAATTAAGATCTGTTCTTGTAGCAAAAGCTGAGGAGCATAAGTTACGAGAAGAAAAAGCTTTAATAAAAATTAGACAATTAAATCTTACTGAAATTGAACAATTAGAATTAAATAAAAGTCTTCAAAATACAAAAGAAAAAATGCAATTTGACAATCAACAGTTAGAAGAAAATAGTAGTGATGATTCCTATCAAGGAAATCAAACAGATAAAAGCATTGAGACTTTGAAAGAGGCTGATGAAATAGAAAGATGGGAATTATTAACAGATAAAGAATTACATTTAAATGACAATGATAAAAATAATGATAAAATCTCCTTGGCTGAATGTTCTAATCTCAAAAATGATGAAATAGCTTCCAATATCACTTTACATATTGATAACAGTGCCTCTTTTGCATCATCAATTGCTGCCCTTGCTGCTGAGAGATGCAAAAATCTTGGACTTCAAATACAGACATTTTCAACTAATGAAGGTGATGAATGTTTTGGTGATGATGATGATGATGGTGATGAAAATAATTAAAACTAATAAAAATATACTGTACATTTTCATATTTAAAATGTATACAATTTTAAAAATTATTTGTATATTTAAAAATATTTAATATTTTCACATAGTAGAAATATATTTACTTTATATCAATTTTAAGAAAAGTTCAAAAACAATATAAGATTTTGCAATATAATTATTTTTTATTTATTGGCTAATTAAAGATATATTATTTATTATTTTGTGTTTGAATTATATTTGCTGATTGTGATAGATTTAATGTATGTGTATATACAAAAACAGTATTTTCCCTAATTTTTCATTAATGTTTTGATTATTAAATATTTTCTTTTCTCCTATTAAGCAATGAAGTTATTTCAGGACATGTTAAAAAATAATGATCAATGCTAAATATCATTAGTGTAGTGGAGAAAAACTTATTTAACATATCATCAATAACTAAAGATTTAAAGAAGTTTCATTAGTATGGAAAAAATAATTTATTAATACATTTACTATTTACTATTTTCATTATATCAAAAAATATATATTATAAATTTCATTATAAATAATAAATTAATTCTTTATAAATTACCATTAAAAATTATGCTTACATATCACTGTTCTGGAAGAACAATGATACAACTGCAAAATCAATGATGTTCAGGAGATGCAAAACTAAATATTAATTATTCTGTTCTTGTAATTAAAAATTGTTAAAATATATGATAGTAATAAAAGTAAAACAAAATGCTAGCATTAAGCCATTATTCTGTTGGAAGAATTATGTATTTCTGAAACTAGTGACATGCATAACTCAAAAACTCCAAATTTTCAGTTGCATCATTGTTTTTACAGAACAGCAATATGATATTTCACTATTGATATTTTTTCGGTATATTATTATTCTCTAATATTTATTATAATAATTTAGAATAATAACAAAATATATATATATATATATATATATATTTAGTGTAAAGAAAGCTATTAAATAAAAAATAATGAATATTATATTGTTAAAGCACTCAAGTTTTAATATAATATTACGATAAAATATTAAAGCTTGTGTTTATTTATATAAGTAATATATAAAAAAATACACCAAAATATCATTTGCAAAATGTTAACTAAATAATTCCATAAATTTTAATTTGGAAATTTAAAAAATGCTGGTTAGATTGAATTAAATTTGAATTTACAGTAAGGCATACTTAAATATATTTTAATTGCCTATTTTGGAGTTTACAAATAATAGTCTTCATTCTGTTCATGCTGTTGCAGTACTTTTTACATACACAATTAATTTTGAATATATCTTACTTTTAATATAAATAATTGTTTTATTTTCTATATTATTTTATTTTATCTCCTTAATCAAATTCTCTTTCTTTAATGTTTCTTGGCTAGCATATTGATATGCTTTAATATATCTTAAATTTTGTTTTCTGTATTATTGGTTCACATTCCATGTTGAAGACTATTTTTCTAAATTAATTTTAATGTTATAAAACTCTTCAATTGTCCTTTCTTGTTGTGTTTAAATATTTTAAATCTTGAGAATTAATTTATAAAATGAATTTCTATAAATTTTAAAGAAAAAAATATTGATAATGTATTTAGGAATATATTATGCTCTTGAATAAACAACAAAACATACTGTAAAACATCCATATAATTGCCTTCAGATTTAAGAGAAAAATTAACTGAATTCAAATTTTGTCTAGATAAAAATTTAAGAATTATTTTCAAGTCTTCCATTCTACCAACGTACTTACAAGTGGTATATCTTATAAGTACTGAACTCACCATATAACTTATTCAGTACTTATAAGTCAGCACATATCAGTACTGTATAAGTTTATAGATATTTGCTTTATAATTAATGTTATCAATAATAACTACGGAAATGAATACAGATGCTAATTTTTATAATGGTGGGTTTATAGTGCTGAAGATATATTTCCTGCAAAATATTATAATATTTTTATCATTTTTATTATAATTTATCATGTGTATTTTTTCTATATTTTAATTACCATATTAATTAGTAAAGATTCTTTTAATAAATATAAATATATTTTTAAGCAAAAATAACAATTCATCATTTAATAGATATTTCATTTAGCAGATATTCCTCTATTAGTTTGTTAAAATAAGGGTTTAGTTATGCATTTATATTGAAATTAATATAAAAATACTATAAAATATAATTCAAGAATACCATAGTGATTTAACTAATAATTTACTACAATGCTAATAAAGAACTAAGACAGAAAAATTTTCCTGATAAGAACCTTAGCTTTTTATAATTAAATTTTCAGTCACTATACAAGCAAGGAAATTATTAATTCTCTCTCAACTTACCAATATATTTCAGATTGAATTGACATTTAGCTGATATAACTACATTGATATCAGGCCATCAATGTAGTTATATCAACTAAAATTAATCAATCTATAATTCAGTTTTTATTCAAAGATGGAAAACAACAGTAAATTTTGGGAGACCAGTATTATAGTTTTTAAGTAGAAACAAAATTGACTACTAGTTAATCAATACACTTATTGTTGGATATCATTCAATATGTGAATAATTTTAAAAAATAAACTGAAATAATGAAATAAATAAGAATAATTCTGATGATAATCACTCGAGTATTCAAGTTATAAATTTGTGTAAATTAATTCATTTCTTAAGCTCTAGGATAAAAAATATGACAAAATGATTAAGATGATTAAAAAAAAATATGTCAATATAAATTGTAAGATATTTTTAGACTAATATATTTGGTGAAATTTACTTATTTTTATATCAGTTAAGATGCAATACAATTATTCAATGATTAAATAAGGATACAAATTTCTGCCTTTTTATATTATTATTAATTTTCTGATGGACTTTTAACTAATAATATATACTATAATTTAAATAATATTAGCAATTAATTTATTATTTCTTAAACTGTGCAATTGTTGGTTTTTAAATGTTTGAGAAAATATTACTTTTAATTATGGAGTGTACTATATATGGTAATTCACTTCTGAAAGACACATCTTGACACAGTTATATCAGCTATTATAATAACAATTTGTTGAAAATATCAACAAAAGTATATTATTGTTAAATCTGAAAAGAAAAGCAAAATTTTTATAATTATTATATTTATTTTCAGTTTTTTTTAACAATCCAGAAATATCTAGAAGAAAACAAAAATTTGAACTTCTTATTTTAATATTATCTACAATTAAGAGATTTTTTTTAATGTATTTTTACACTTTGATATACAAAAAAATAAAAAAGTTTATTTTATTCAGAAAAATTTGAAGATATACAGTATTTTGTTGATTGCAAGATTTTATAATTGATTTCATAGTAATATTCTCTGAAGTCATTATCAAATTGCTTATATATTTTTTAATTTTATAATTATAAATTTCACTTTAACTAGATATTATTGATTATGTTGAATCTAATTTTTCTTTAATATTTTATCAATGTTTTGACATATATGATAATCTTCCAAATTAAAAGATTAAGAACAAAGTTTGCAATATTGCATTTAGGAGTTTATACTGGATACTTAGATCAAAGAGTCTCAAATACCATCTCTAAGTATGCATGCAGCAACCAGACTATTTTAATGAGTAAATATTTTCATACACAAATGGAAGCCAGAGTTTAAAGAAATGCTAGATATAATTATACTAAATTCTTATTTATTATGCTCATAAGAATTTCTAGTTTACAATAAATTAGTAGAAATTGTCGAAAAAATATTACATCAAGCACCATTTATCTATCCACAATAATGATAAGTTATTATTAACTAAATGCTCATTATTGGTACATTAAGCTGTCATGTAGTCTGCGATAAATAAAATAATTCTTAAGGTAATCCATAATTAAATATAAATATTGAGGAACGATTCACTTCTTGAATTCATTAGTTGTGTTCTTTTTGCTAATCATTTTAATACATTTTAATCTAAAAAAAATTCAAATTTAAATGGAATGAATGAATAAACTGCTTTCTTCCACATACTATAAATTTATTACACTAAAGATCAATATATAATCTACCATTACATGTGACCACATCAGCTGGAGTATAAAAATCTCTCTTTAAAATCTATTTTTTGTTTTCTAATAGGTTAGAAAGCAAAACTTAATTATTTTAATTTGAAATTAACAGGTTCCACTATTTTGCAGTTTTATAATTATTATACTACTATCGAAATTCTTGTCTTTAAACTGTATTATATAGTATACTACCTGTACAGTAAAAGCATTTAATTGTATGTTTTTTTTTTTTTTTTTAACAACAGAAGATATGTTGTGATAAATCTAATAAAACTTAATCATTTGGAACTATTAAATGGAATTTTTCCTTGATAGGATATCATATAAAATTATTTTAAATATATATTATTACTGCTTTCCGGTAAAATGTTGATAATTTGCATAAAATGAATTTTCAAATATAGAAAGTTTATTTTGAAATTTTCTAATCTCATTTGGTTCGATCTTCTTTTTTCTTATAATTTTCAGGAAAAAAAATGAGTATAAATTTCCATTTTTTTTATGTCAAAGAGATGAAACTTTCAGAAAATTGTCGTCATTCCTAATTTATAAATTAAATCTTTGGAAATGTGAATAATAAAATCTATTTGGTTAAATGTAAAAAGAAAAAAAACGCATTAAATTAATACAGCCTAATTAACATGTTTTTACATATTGAAAAACTTCAAAAAACAGTTTAAACAAGTAAGATAAATTTTAAATTCTATAAGTTGAGTGAAAAAATTGTTTTTATAGACGGCGCGGAACTATTAAAGAGGTTTTTTTTTGAGGAAATCCCAAGGAGATTGTAAAAGCGCTCCAACCCTTTTTTATTTCAACTGAATGACAAAAACGAGTCGTTTCAGTTTTGTCGAAAGAGCGTTACAATGCTACCAATGGCGGAAACTGACAAACCCAAAAGTCGAAAGATCTGGCCGTCTGTTTGTCAAGACGGAGGCGATTCTATCTGCAGACTGAACGGATATTCCCTACCGGCTTGACTGTGCGCTTTTGTTCTCTGGTCTCTTGTTTGTCAACGATTACCACCGGAGATGTTCGGAATGGTTTTCCGGGCTGACAGCCCGCCTACAGTTTCTCTGATCAAACATGGATGGCGCTCAGACAATAGCGGGACCTAGATAGATACACAGTCTCAATAGAGGAGACCCGCTAGTTACCCCCTGCCAAACTAGTTCCCTCCTCCCCGCTCGGGGAACTATCTTCTGATGACTTTCTCTGCCATCCGGCC
>WUQG02055560.1:0-10159 GCA_011317285.2 Androctonus mauritanicus | reverse complement strand
TTATAATGACTCCGGTAATAAGAGTCAGTCAGTGACTACTGTGCTTGGCTTAGAGTCACTGCCATGCCTCTTGATAATAAAAATAGACTAACAATTAATACATGCATTGAATATAATAATTTATTAACCTACTTTTCAAAGAAAAATGGAGCTAAGAAAACCATGCTGTTTGTTTTCTGTGTGAGTCCCCTCTAATAACTACTAGATTTTCATGAAATTCTGTAGCCATGGCGTGCCATTAAAGATGATCCCTAAGCCAAGATTTTTGCGAGATTAACGTTCTGCAATATTTAAAAATGTTACAGGAATTAATCTTGATACATCAGTTTAACAAGTAATTTTATCAATTTAGCATATAATGGATATTGAAATCTCTAATAACTTTATATCTAATTGATTAATTTTATTAAATATAATGAAAAGAATTTATGGTGCTTTTGACATGTCCAGACTGTTAATGTTTACCTAGAAATAAAAATAATTATTCTTATAAATTCATCGACTTAAAAATGATGGATGTTCAAAATCAATTTTTAGATTTCTCTTGATGGAGATGATATGTACTCAGATTGAATGCTAAATCATAGTGAATGAAGTTTCGTTATCAATTGGATCAAGATTATTATTAGAAATAAAAAATATTTCAAAATCCATTAATAAATTTTCCACGATGAGTTTATGGAATTGCATCTATGCGTATTTACAAAATCACTTATATACTTTTTTTTTCGGTTTCTTAATTAATTGTTTATTTTTTAGTAATAATTAGTATAAATTATGCATCGCTTTATGAAAACGGAAATAAGATGCTAAGATTAAAAAGTAACAAATAAGATAGAAATTAGATTATAAATATGGAAAATGATGCTTTGCCTATTTATAAAAAAATTAAAATTTTAAAATTCTAAATCATAAATAAAATCTAAAGTGATTTAAAAGCTCGTAATCTCCAATATGACAAATATATGCCAAAATTAATTTAAATATCTAAAGATGGAATAGGCTATAAGTTTAATAGAAAATTTCTCTGTAAAATTGGATTATATTTTTAAGCTAGATCAATATGTCCTAAATCATTAAAGGAGAAAATAAGTTTTATAAAGAATTATATTACTTTGTTTTTTTATAATAATTTATATTCATATGTTTTTAAAGGATGATTATAAACTTTTAATCTCTAATTACTGTTTAGATAGATAGAACAATCTATTGGATTCAATCTATAATATGAATAATTGAATGGAATTCATTCGCATTTAAGATGTGCATGCTTCAAATAATGCAAACGAAATCTTATAAGAATAAATTTAGAACTGTAAGATGACAACCAAAATTGACAATGATAGCCAGCCATTTATATCTAAATCCGGCCCTGATAAAAGCATTACAGTATATAAAGTATGTATTTTTAAGAATGATATCTATATTATAAACAGCAGAAATTATAGACTATCTATCTCTCTATATATTAATATATATTTGTGTCTGCACATATCGTTTGGGCATTTCTGGTCATCGTGGGAACTTTGAAATTTTCATAACTTAAAAGCACACCAAGTGACATACGGCTTGATTTCTTAACACAAATCTGTCTATCGTCAGTACAGTGGTGGACAAAAGTATTGATACCCCCATTTTTTTATTATTTTGGCAATATTAGTGTTTGTGGTTAATGTACGTTTTCAAACGGTGTTTATTGAAATCTCTGTAATAAGTTATATTGTAGCGATAAATTTTATAAAATTTATTGCATAAATCGTTATAGGAAAAAATAATCCTAAAAATTGCTGTGGACAATTATATTGACACCCTAAGAATTTTAAAAATAAACTTATTCTTTCTATTTTTATTTTAAATAATTTCAATGGAAAACATCTGCAATATGTTGTGTGGCGTCATACGCACATAAATAATTTACATATTGGCATCATAGCGTCATAACAAAGATAACAACGTAAAGATGAGGAAAACGAAAGAATGGAGTCAAGATGTGCGTGAAAAGGTCATAAAATTGCATAAAGTTGATCATGGATACACGAAAATTAGTTCCCGATTGCAGATTCCTGTTTCAACAATACAAAAAGTCATTCAGAAATGCACCATATCACTATAACAAATTTAACACGTGCGGGTCGCCCATCATTATTGAGTGATAGAGCTACGCGATTATTGAAAAGGACTGCATTAAATGATAGAAAGAAGTCTTCGAGACAAGTAGCAGCTGAACTTAGGGAGGGAAATGTGGCCAACCTCTCTTCAAGAACAGTTAGGCAGCATTTAAACAAGTATAACCTCCGAGGTTGTGTCGCGAGAAAGAAGCTATATCTGAAACAATGCCATAAAAAAATCACGTTTGGAATTTGCAAAGAAATATATCAAAGAACCTGAAACCTTTTTAAATAAAGTTTTATGGTCTGATGAGACAAAAATCAACCTCTTCAATAGTGATGGTAGGCAGTTTGTTTGGTGTTTCAAAAATGAAGAGTTCAAAGAAGATTGCCTGGTGCCAACTGTGAAGCATGGTGGTGGCAGCATGCTACTTTGGGGTTGCATGAGTGCAAACGGGCCTGGAGACCTTGAAATTATTGATGGAATCCTTAATTCTGAAAGATATCAGAATATATTGCAATTGAAAATGATTCCTTCTGCTGTCAGGCTCCTTGGCAGAAGGTATTATTTTCAACAGGACAATGATCCAAAATATGTTTCACATTCAACAATGCAATTTTTTGATCAAAACAAAATTAAGCTCCTTTCTCCCTAGCCTAGCCAAAGCCCGGACCTTAATGTCATCGAGCATTGTTGGTGCCAGCTAAAGAAAATGGTCAAGGATCACCACTCCAAGAACATAGCAGAATTAAAAAGGTTTTGTAAAGAGGAATGGGCAAAACTTGACGTAGACTTTTGCAGAAAGCTTGTTGACGACTATCAAAAACAATTACAAGCTGTAATTTCTGATAAAGGTGGGCATATTAAATATTAATTGTAAGGCATCAATACTTTTGTCCACTTTGTTTCCAGTTTTTGTTTGTACAGAAATAAATAATTGCTATTTCTGATTGAATGTGCTATCCTTACTATTCTTTGCTCTTTCAAATTTCATAAACACAGTTTGAAAACATTACATTAACCTCAAACATTAATATTGCCAAAATAATAATAAAAATAGGGGGTATCAATACTTTTGTCTACCACTAAGTTGGTAAAATTTTACTTTTATCTCTTATAGTCTGCTTAACTATAAGAGAGAAAAATAAAATAGAATAATATATATGTAATAAATAAATAAAATAATAAATATTATAATATTAAAATATTATAAAAGTAAAATATTATATGTTTTCATTATCACTGCCAATGTTCATTGACATCAGATTGCCTATAGTGAGTCTGCAATCTCTACATCAATTTACATTATTGTCTGATTCAATTTATGACATAACCTAGTCACAACAAATGAAGTAAGCTTATCAGACTTTGTACAGTTAACTGTGTGACTTTAAAAGTGTCTTATATGCCAGACAACAAATTGAAAGAGAAAGATGAGATGAGAGCCTGACCCAATTTGAAAAATCTTACAGTGCACTGTTGTTAGCATCATGCCAAGTCATTATAAGCACCTTCATGCAAATATTAACTTTGTATCAGTTTATTTCAAAATTTGTAAAATTTCAAAACTTCATGGCACTTTTAGGCATTTGGTATCATCATGCACCTATGGATGACATAGCACTATGTTGTCAGATTTAGTGACTTAGTTTTTGATGATGATAAAATATTAAAAATATTTTGCATTCAATATATTCAGCAATTGTAAACTCCTTTTAATGGAAAAACAGAAAAAAATAATTGTTATTTTAAGAATTTTGAGACTATTTTGGTATTTAGTGATTTTCTATAAGCAAATTTGGCAATACTGTGTGTATGCATATCACATTGCTCTTTCAACTACTAACAAGTAAGTTGAGTATTGTACATATTACATAGTTCAACATATGTCTTCAGTCCATTAAAATGCTTTGCATTCTTTTTAGTATTATCTTTTAATCTATTTTTCATTTTATGTAGGCCTTCATATCTATCATTTTCTCCATATCCATTTTTTTTCCAGAAGTCCTGATGAAAATGATGAACAAAGGTTCACTATATATAATGAACCTATATTCAGATTATTTTATAAATAATTTATAAAACAATTCATTGGAAATTAATAAAATTAATGCAAAGCTAATTTTTTATAGTCATCATACATTCAATTTTTACAATAAAATATTTTAAAAGAAAGAAACACAAACACAGTATGTCTCAAAAGTTTAGGTAATAAATTGAATGAATTTTTATTAGAAAAACCTTTCTGGTAAAAAAAATATTAAGATGTAACCATATTTGAAAAATAAGTCTTTATATTTTTAACGGTGTTATAATGATTTTTGTGAACATTAAAATTTTGGAAAAATAAAAAAACATCTATCTTAAAAGTTTAGATATTATAAGGATACTCTGAATAAAATTTATTAGATGTGATACATAAGTTAATAATTTACAGACTTTCCTCCATTAGAAATATCATCAAATGCTCTATTTTTCATAGATAAAGTAAGATTTCAATATAATTCTGGTTCCAAACTAAACCAACAGTTTTCAATTGTTGTTTTTGGATCTGTTATATTAAAATATTTTTCTGCAGTATAAACATGTTATGACATAATTCCCCATAGTTTTTCTATAAGTTTTAAATCAGGACTATGAGCTGCCATAACATTCATATGGTGTTCATGTAATCACAACAAAGCTGATTTTGATGAGTGAATTGGAACATTATCTTACTGGAGAATCCAGTTATGACATCCAATTTTACAGCCATAAGGATGGCGATTATTCATTTAAAGTCTCCCAATAATTTTCAGATTTTTGATGACTTGAAATGAATGGCAAATTGTTATAAATCCAAATACTTCTATACCATTATATGAACTTCCATTTTGTTGTTAACTAAAAATATCCTTGGCAATTTCTTTACATCATGCCAATATCCTAATCAGCCATCAGGCCCATCCAAATTCCATTCTTATCAGTTAAAATTACTGACAACCATTCATCCATTCATGACATATGCTTGTGTCCCCACTGCATTCTTGCCTTTAAATGTTCCAGTTTTAATGGCAGTTTTTTCATTATGATAAATATCAGATTGGAAAATGCTTTTAACTTCTGATGGTGTCCTTCAGAGTAAGATAGCAAACATTTTTTGTGATTCTATGTAATGATATTTTCACCACTAGATCCAATTTTATTACTCTCCTATCATTCCTGATTGAGGTACATTTAGGTCTATTCATTTTTTGAAATGATTATCTTTTGCCAAAATTTTGTAAATACCATTTGCTATTCTGTTAACAGCAGCAACAATTTAAGAGATTTGCATTCTGCTTTTAATTGCCAAATCTTCATTTCTATGGTAAATTGTTTTGGCATTATTATTAAGTTCTTAAAGTAACTAATTTCCATATTCACACAGTTCTCTTATCTGATGAGATTAAAATTACAAATAAATTTCCCTGTAAAATATTTCCTAAACTTTTGAGATATTTAAAAAAAACTTTTTATATTTTCAAACATTTGTTATAAAATTGCACTTCTGAAAACAAAATTATATTCTTTGTCAAATTTTTCATATTAAAATTTAATCATAGAGTTATAACCTAAACTTTTGAGATATACTGTATATTATTATTATTTCAAATTTAAATTGAATATGAAAAACTTACAGTTTCAGGATTAGTTCCTAATCGGAGATACAGCTCTTCAATGGGAATTTTATGTTCATCCTATAAAATTATATAAAATCTCTTTTAATAAAGAATTAATAATTTCTTTTAAGTATGAAAAAATTTAGAAATGTTATCAAGTACCTTAATTTTATATTTTAATTAAAAATAAACAGTTTATAATTACATGTAAGAGATTCAAATTCTCAATCTTTTTTTTCTGAAATTAACATACTTACAATACGCTTTTTCAAAACAGCATAACTACATACTTTTACCAGCAACTATATTGCTGTTAAAAACTCAGGAAACAATTTTATTTAACTCTTCAATTCTGCTATAACATTTTGAATGTTATCAGCAATATCAAATCATCTTTTAGGATAGTTTTCAGTTGTACAGAAAAATTGCATGAAGTCAAGCTGGATAAGAGGTTTGATTCCAATATTTTAATATATCTAGTGAGATACTAATTAGTTTTTTTAATAAGACAATATTGAACATTGTTAAAGTCATTACGGATATGTATATATTTCTGTCATAAACTTCAGTCATAAGTTGAGAACACCCCCTTGTTTTATGCTTTTGCAATAATAATAATAATAATAATAATAATCATCTAAATAATGTTTTTATTAATATTAATCACATTTTAGAATTATAACATATAATTTGTGAAAATTTCAGAATGATCCAGTAGAAAATATTTTGTGAATTTACATTAGGTTGAATATGTTAGAATATTATAAAATGGTTGAATTCTGGTCGTCTGTTAAACTTCTCGGCCATTTAATTCTATCCAAAACTTCCCATACTTATATATTTTTTAAGAAAATCAATAATATCAACTTTTTAATATCAATTGAATCAGTAAATCATATGGTATCAGTAGAAAAAAAAAATTTTTAATGGCTAAAAATTTGATGAAAATTATATAAGTTCAGGATAAAATTTTAGATTCTATTTTTCTTTTTGGATGGGATCTAAGGCTATGCTTTCACATGAAATTATCAGTCAGTCAACTATTTGATTGCAGGAATGAGGACAGATGATTCCTATGAGACTGTACCCACTAACAAGGCTTGTCAACGGACTAAACAGTTTGTGACCTGCAACAAACAATAATCCAATTAGTGTGTGACACGTAACTTTGTATCAATCTGTACCTACTTGCAACCAAATAGTTGGACGAACACATCTGGATGAAAATTTGTCATTCACTGTTGAGTTTTTGGCAGGCTACATAAATATGAGAGGTGTGGATCTCTTTCCTACCTCTTCTCTCTTCCTTAGCTTAAACTTGGATTTTAAATCTTTTTTTAGTCGAGGATGGTCCACTTCCTCTTCCCGCGATTCTAACAAACATTCAAACTTGCCACCATCTTGGAAATAATCATCATTGTCTAGTGGTATGCAGATTAGTACTGATTCTGAATTGGATTTGAAAAGTGGTCAGTATAGTCACATTTTTCAGTAGGATTATTTTTGTTACAAAGACCATGACATGAATGTTTAACATCTAACTAGAAAACAAATGTTTATAAGATGTTATAAGATGTATGTAAATTATCTCAGTGCACACTAGTTATATACCGTCACAATAAATACCAATGAAGCAACTAGAAAAGATCAACTACCAACCAATTGTCCTGAGAGTGAGGTGAGCACCAAGAGAAAGGAATTGTTAAAGTTATAATGTGATGAATAGGTGACATAGTAAAAGCTGAATTGTAGTTTGGAGGATAGAATAAGTTAGAGTAAGTTGATATTTGTATTAAGGCATCTTTTCTTCTGATAGTATTTTGTTAAAGTACTGTTTTGATATTATGGAGGTAAAAAGAAGTTTTCTAATTGTTAATTATTGTCATGGTGAATTAATAAATTCTTTTATTGGAAGTTAATAGTTCGTTTCAATTGAATTTATAATAAGACTCGTCTTTTAAGCTAGTAAGTCTGATACTGGCACTTTAGCTGTAATAATTATTTAATAACTCTGGACATAAAGTTACTCGTCCGTTAGGTTATTGCAAGTTCCAGGTAAAGGATAACTTTGCAAACAGTTAAGTAAAGCATAAAACTAGTTTCATATTTATATCTATAAAAATGAATATTCTTACTGAATACATTATTATTTAATTATATAACCATGACTGGACCAAAAAATTTATAGAAACAGTTCAATCTAAATCAGCCTTATATTTTTATTATATAAAACCATTTTATTTTATTTACTACATTACCAATTGTTCTCTTGCAACATTAGGCAACCTCTCAAGAAACAAATATAATAATAATAATAATAATTAATTTTAGATTAAACAAGTAAACATGCAATTTTTGTTAGCATAAGTTGGAGCATGAATAAAAAAGATTCAGTATATTTTTCCATTCTCTGTTTTGGAATATAACATAACTTAGAGAATTATGGAAATTTTCATTATCAGTAATTTTTTTAAAAATATGGTCCAATTTCTTTCATTCATAGCTTCTATTTAGAATATTTGCTGCTATCCAAAAATATCATGTTTCTTTGAATGGCTAAGATTTCATACCAAGAAAATTCACATTTTCTTTGATCTCATATAAGAAATGAAAAGTTGTGAAAGAAATAAAATTCAAAAATAACTTTCACAGGGATAGAATCAAAATAAAAACCATAATAAACTATAAAAATTCAGAATTTCAATGAAAATTAAGTTTTCACAATATGAATTTTTTGCATATTAATTAGATTTATTTTGAAATATATATTGCAAACCTTAATGGGTTAAACTTTTTATATTTTTAACTGTGTAATTTATAAATAGTTGAGCCTTATCATCATAAAATGAAAAATAAATCAAACTGAACCGAATTTTATAATAAGTAATCAAGAACTAATGTAGAAACATCAGTTTTCCCATTTTCAGGACAATCTGTTTCTTGTAAGTTTTTATAAATTACAATATTAAATAATTTATTTCATTTTCAATTGATGAAGCTGGCACACTTAAATATTTCAAAGCCAATTTAATTAATTGAGATAGTGTTTCTCATGAATCTTGGCAATTATTCATACCATGAGGTCCCAGAAACTGCCATAAATAGAGAAATATATCTGTACATTTTAGAATTTATATAAAACAATCATTTAAGATATGTAAACAAAAGAAAATAGGAGAACACAGAGTTTGGACTTTATGTAAGCTAACACCAAATAGTTGTAATTTAACAAGTGACATCTACGATCAAAAAACAATCATTTGTTTGCTGTTCTCACAAGCCTGAGGTTCTCCGTCCTCCATAATTAAGATAGAGAAATATAAACATCAAAAAATTATGACAGGAAGAGAATCTGATAACACATAGGTGGGTGGAACCTGAAATAGTAAGGAATGCGACTGGGGAAAGAAGAGGGAAAATGTCTTTTCTCCAGGAGTCGCTCCAAAGTCACAGAATGGACTAGACGTGTCTGGGAGTTGCTCCAGAGAGAGTGTTGCCAGATATCATCCAAGTCAGTCACCAGATTTTGTCCAGGCTGGTCGTAAGATCGCCCATCGACAGACTTTCAATAAGTCAATCCTATCAATTATTCGTGTATCATTGTTCAGCTGGGTCATAACCAGCAACAAAGTGTGCAGAAAAGCCTGCAATTGCTTTTATGACAATTCCCTCCACCGCCACATTATCCAATAGAATTAGCAGTCACCACTCACTCAAGTGCCTACTAAGTGTGCCTTCAACAAGGACTAAAGACTATACTGAGACTAAAGACTATAGTGTAACATTCGAGACTTTGCTCATCTAGTGAACTGGGACAACTATATATATGTAAATCCTTCTGCTCCATAATGTTTCAAGGTATTTATTTCATATCACGATGTGTGATCGCTTGCTCTCATATTAAAGATCAAGGTTTACATAAACTGTAGTTGTTTGTCTCCGTGGCAGAATGACTCTCACTTTGCCATATTTACCTACGCAATAAACCACATGACCGCAGTAAGCTAATGCCTGTTCACATCGTCCGTCAGATCCACAATACTTTAGAAGTAGAAATTGTTAAATTTGATTTTTTTATAGGGTCATGACAGAATTACATATTTTTCTATTTGCATTAATATAATTAATAAAATGTCTATATATAGAATACCTATTATTATTATTGATAATATATATTTGGTAGTATTACTTATTTTATAATACCTATTAAATCATCATATCAGTAAGTTCCAAACTAATCAGTTTTAAAATACAGTGGGGTATGCTACAATGAATTATTTGGTTCTAGAACGTTGTTCGTTATAGCATCTGTTCATTCTAACATACATTGAAACATAAGAAAAGTCCAGCACTTAAAACACAGTAATTATATTTTATTTCACAGTAAAACGTTTTCGGACATTAGACGT
>WUQG02055549.1:0-10160 GCA_011317285.2 Androctonus mauritanicus | reverse complement strand
ATGTCAGAGAAAGAGAGCTTCTCATTGGATGTGCAGTTGCGACCATCGCCACAAGAACAAACTTTTTGTTGACGAGCAATATCTCATCAGAGACTGATTCGGAGGGGATTTACGAGTTAGGGAGAAGAGCCAGTTCCGGTCGTGGTCGCGGCGCAGCTAAAATTTGCAAGGTGTGACAGCCGCTTAAGAGCAAATGTAATACTATACCCTAGATTGGGTTTGTAAAATTAAACTACACCCCAGTAGTGGAGCTTATAATCATTACGTGTCCTGTGTTATCTGTAAGAACCTTTATTGTGTATATGAGAAAGGTGTTGATTCTAGATTTAATTTATTTTATTCATTTTATTCTCTTATTTTTGATGAATCAGGTAAAAAAGCTTCAAGATAAAAATGTCTGTAAGAAAAATGTTGAATTATTTCATTTATACAAACATTGCATTTTCATCAAAGAGGAAAAAGATTAAGAGGAAAGAAAATGGGTTAGTTTGGAATAATACTATAGATGAAGATCAAGTATACATTGGCATGACTACTAGAGCACTCAACCAGAGACTGAAAGAACATAAGAATGATATATGTAAAGGTAAAGTGAGTACAACTCTTGCTAAGAGTGCATACAAGTATGATCTACAAATTGAATGGCACAAAACAGATATCGTGAGAACCCTAAAGAAAGATAGACATGCCCTATTGGCAGACTATAGAAATTCACACAAGTGAAAAGAAAGAGAAGCTCATAAATAGCCATCCAATGCAAGAATTACCACCTCCTTGGAAGTACCTCTTAAATAAAACCATCTGGTAGTAAGAAGTAGCTACTATTTGGCACGGTGGCTAAAAGTAAAAACCATTCCCGCTGACATAAGACTCCTAGGTCTTTTATGATTTATTGTGTACCTCTGTCTCCATTTTCATCTATTTATTTTATTCATTCTTTATTTTGTATTTTTATTTATTTATGTGTATTTTAAACTATGTTGTTATAACCTTAGTCTTTATGCATTGCACGCTAGTTGTTAGTTGAATGTTTTGTTCCGTGTAGCTATAGTAAAGTAACGTTTTTATTCTTAGAACATAAATCTTCAACTTTTGTGTATTGTACCTTTTAAGATGATGTGTTTCATCTCGAAAATGTTTGTATTAATAAAGTTTTTTTGAAATTATGACTGCTACTTAGTGCTTGGATCATTGCTTAACATTACCATAGTGACATAGCAGATGATTATCATAGTTTGGAACTTTTTTCTAATCTTTTATACATATTCACTTCCTAGTGGAAGAAATAAATGTGTAGGGTTGGCTATGTCATCCACAAGAGATAGCCAAAAATTTTGATATGTTGACAACAATTTCTTTAGTAATTGATTAATTTGACAAAAATAGAGATTGCTCAAGCTGCAATTAGGAGGTTATGACCATCACCTGCTGAAAGGAGCTAGATCGCTCAATGAAAAGTAGATTAAGTAGTCTTTTCATACATAAACATAAGAATTTAACATTCATACAATATTCTCTTCACTAAGGATTCCATTAAACATCTAATTAAATGTTAGTAAAAATAAAAAGAAGATAAAAAAAATTTTTTTTATAATAAAACTATTTTAATCACTAGTATCACTAATTGGGATTAATGTTGTTATAAAGTCACTAATTGAGATTAATGTTGTTATAAAGTTTCAAGCATCAAAATTCTATGCTTTAAAGTTTTGAAGTTATCTGTATTTTGAATTGAACCAAGTTTTTTGGGAGTTAATTTAAAAAAATTTTTTATTTTATAGTCTGCAGTGTACGTTATTTATAAACTAGATGAAACTAGATGAGATTACCTCTCCAATGATACCACACACAAAGTGCTAATCATGAGATTGGTTGTGTTAACCAAGTGAATATACTTTGTTTCAATTATTAGGATCCAGAATCAAATCTGTTTCCCATTTGAAATATATATATATATATATATGAAAAGTTTATGTGATGTAAAATAGGGCAGAGGACAATAATATTACCAATTATATTCCTCCACATTAAAAAAGTATGCTTTAATTCAATTTTAAAACATTTGCTTGGTTTAAATTTCTTGAAGAAGTGGAATAAGGCTCATAAATCAAATTTTCAGTACAAATTATATTTGCTTGTAAAATCAGGGTCTCATAAACTGGGATTGACCTATATTAATTTAATTTTGAATGATTTATTCTATATATTAAAAAATACATTTATGTTTAGTGAATATTAAAATAATTTTTCTCATTTTTTAAGTATAGTTATTTATAAATAGTGACATCTTGTAACATTCTCTTTTTTTATATCTTCACAAAGCAATATTCTAAGACTGTTATTTTAATTATTTCCTATGATAAATCATGAACTTCTTCTATTAATTGACTTATTAGAAAGTTTGAGTTGACTAACTCTATTTTAGAGCATACATTTTAATTCAGCAAAAATTTCAGATTATGACTTTTTACATTGTGATTATCAATTATTGTTTATAGATTAAATTACTAAACACTATCCTCCAGAGCAGCATTTGTTTTCATTACATTATAAGACAATATTATTACAATGCATTGATAATATTTAACATTAGAGCAAAAGTATTATATATAAATTTTTGTTTTAATAGTCATCATTTAATTTGAAATTTGCAATTAATTATTTAATTTGAAATTGTAGATTCATTTCAGTTACATTGCTATTGAATTGAAATATTAAACTGTTAAATGAATTGTCTATGAAACCTGCCTGTACAAATTACAACATGCTTTATTAATGTAATTTTTTTTGATAGGATGATTTCAGAACTGATGGACGCAGTTGTTTAGATTATCGACTTATTGAATTAGAAACAGATATTGTATCCAGTTGTAATGGATCATCACATGTTCGTTTGGTAAATAATTTTTTAAATATAAATGAATTTTTGGTAAAATAAAATTATTTGATATAATCTCAGTTAAATAATTTAGAATTGAACTTTATTTATTTATAATTATATAATTTTTAGAATTGTATAAATATTATTATTTTTTACATAATTTTTTTAATTCTTAGGCAAATACTGATATTTTAGTTGGTGTGAAAGCAGAATTAGATGAACCTGATCCAATAAAGCCAAATGAAGGAAAGATAAAAATTTTTGTAGATTGGTAAATGATTAAAAATTTTCATAAAAAAATAATTATAATTTGGCATTTTTATCTATTTTAATATTTTGATATTGTTTTGAACTTGTCATATCTTAAAGAACATTGTTTGAATATTATTCAAACTTCCATTATAGATAAACAAAATAATAAAATATATATACAAAAATTGTTTAAATTTGATTTGAAAAGTTGTTATATGAAAAACAAAATTTGATTTTAAATGATTTTTTGTATATGAATAGTCAAATATACTTCAAGAACATTTAATTTAATAATGTAGAATTATAATTCAGTTCATATTAAAAAATAATTATATAAAACAAAAACAAAATTTTTTTCTATTTCATATTTATTTTTTAGACATTCTGAATCATCTTATGATTATTTTTTCAATCAAATTTTTTAATTCTGATAATTCACATAATTATTGTTATTTTAATTATAATTTGTTTGTTCTGAAGTTATTTTTAAAAATTTTAATTTTATAATATCACACTGTCATAATGAATAAAAATGATATAAAAATTATGATAAATATATAATTTTTTTGTATTTTTATATTTAAAAGTTTTATTCTCTTAAGTTTATGTTCTTTTCTTATTTCTTTCATTTTAGCAAATTTTAATATATCCTAATATTGTTTTTACTTGATCATCTGCTGATTCCAAATTGATAACTGTAATTACTTATGCATAGGTAGGAAATGAATTCTGCATAATGATCAACTTATAATAATGCTGATTATAGATTGAATATTTTGATTATAAACCAAAATATTGCATTATAGATTATGGCTAATTAACAATATATCATTCAGTGTTGCTTTTGTTTTATGAAATTGTAAACTTTAATTATGCATTATTTATATCATATATTTATATATTTTTTATTTTATGAAATGTTTGATATAATCCATGTTGTGATTATACTATAAAGCCTTAGCTGATATATCAATGCTTTATGTAGTTAGCATGCATATATAATATGTAGCATTCATTTCTCTTTTCGAATGGTAATTTCATATTCTTATGTGATTGATCAAATTATACTGGAAGTAACATCTTATCAATTCAAGAAAATTAATTTTGAAAATGAGATTCTGAATTCTGTATTCAGTCTTTATTTTAAATATACCATACAAGTGTGTATGTAAAACAAATACCGTATATGTTATGGGTAATGTGTGAAATCTAATTAATGTTGAGATTAACTGGGATATATCAACATTATCCAAATACAGTAAATAAAGATAGAAATAAAAAGTAATTTATCTTGTTTTCATCTTTATCCAGATAATCTCGATATTAACCAATAAGAACTAGATAAGAACTAGTTGAAGACTATTTGCAAAATTAAGCACAAATGGTTAAAACACACTACAATAAAATAAGAATTTCTGAACTGAATGCAAAAATAATAAGACAGTAAAATTTACCATATATAAGAAATTATAATATAGGGTGATCAAAAACTCTACTGCTAAATTTCAGTGGAATTGATAGAAAGAGACAAGACAAGCACTGTTTGTCCTCACAATGTACCCTCTCAGGGGTATAAATTTTGAGCTTAGAAGTTTGTCTTGAACCAATCCGTGTCAGCCAAATTGTGCTTCATCTCCACTACATTGAAAGAATGTTAAAGATGCTAATCTTCTGGGAACAGTTTTGTTCACAGATGAGGCATATTTTATACAAGAGCAATGCTTGACTAACCACAACAACCATGTGTGAGCTGAGAAAAATCTCTAGTGTGATTTTCTCCTGGCTCTCAACATCAAGTCTGCAGTAATGTTTGAGCTGGAATTCTTTGCAACTTTTCAATAGGCCCATATGTATTATCTCCCTGCCTAAACTCTTGGATCTACTATATGTATCTTCTCTTGCCTAATCTTGATTGTCTACACAGATATACAGCCATGAGACCAATAAACAAAAATTACACTTGTGCAATTATTTCTTCAAATTTCAAATGTGACATTATCCAAGAATGGGTGGATAATGTCAGTATTATCTGAATAAACATTGAAAAATAATAAATAGCCACTTCTTATTAAATGTTGTCCACATATTTTGGATAATGATATTATCCAAGTCCAGACTTTATCCATAATACATATATATAGTGTAGTGTGCCCAGAATGAACATCTCACACTTAATATCTTGGTTTTTGCTTAACAGAAAAAGTTCATTGAGGTCTCATTTTAAAGCTTATTATTTGTGCTGTCTAACAGTGGGATCTAATTGAATCAAAAATCCAAGTTTATTAAGAAATATAAAATGTATATTTTCTCACTTATTCCAAATGATGTCCTAGCCTTTTTTGTGTATCACTAAAATTTTTATCTAGTTCCAGTTCTGATGATACCTAAATCAATTTCCTACAATGTGCAGAACTTGAGATATCCTAAATTGAATTTTAATAGCATTTTAATTATATCAGCATCACAGCAAAAATTTAATTTGGTTTGAAACAAATACATATTCTGAATCTTTATTAAAAATTATTCACATTAACAATTTACATGATTAAATTTAATTCATTTTTCACTGAAAAACTTTCAAAATTCATATCTGCCAAACATATCAGCACTATTATAATCCATATTGTGGCATCATTGTCTGTAGTGAAACTTCAATAAGCTTTTTTGTTGAGTAGAAGCAGAGATATTAATAGTGGGACATCTGGGACACACTGTATAATAAATGATTTATCATTTTTATATATCTTGCAATTTGTAACAATTTTGATTTAGTTTATGGAAAAAGTTTATAAGATTTAAAAGATTAAACTACATTTTCTGATTTTGTACAAATGTATTTTACAAATTGTAAGGTAAATTACTTTACAATTTGTAAAGTTTATGTAAAGTATGTTACATATTTTACAAATTGTATTATATTTAAAGTATTGTGAATATTTAATTAAAGATATATAAATTTAAATAATAATCAATATATTGTATCCTCAGAAAAAAATTATTTTTTGAAATATAAAGCAAATTAACAACAAGCTGTTAATTTAATTGAAATAAGATTATATAAGATATTACTAAAATCATAAATTTTGATGATGTAATATAAATTTAATTTTAATTTTTTCTAATTCAGTTCTGCAAATGCTGATCCAGAATTTGAAGGAAGAGGAGGTGAAGATATTGCTGCTGATATAAGTATGATTCTTAGTCAAGCATACTCTGGACCTCGATGTTTAGATTTAAAATCTCTTTGCATAATACCAGGAAAACAAGTTTGGATTCTTTATATTGATGTTGTGGTAAGGAAAATTATCATTGTAGAAATTAAAATTAATAATTTAAGCTATTTTGGTGGTAAAAACAAATTATATTTCAGGAAAGAATTTATGAAATAAAAGTAATAAAGATTTTTTATTTCAAGAAATCATTAATATTTACATGCAGACATTCATTTTTATGGATTTCTTAGATGCTATATAAATAGTCATCAACTTATGATAGAGTTTGGTTTTAAAAATTTCAAATTCCACCATTGTAAGTCAGAAATGGACAAAAGTTAAAAATACTCAAATTTTATAGATATCTACTATTAATGTTTATTTAGATACTATATATTATCTTAACAAATTGGCTTATCATTTACTTTTATTTATTAAGAAAAATATTAAACATTTTTCTTATTGAATTGGCTAATCGTTTACTTTTTTAGTGTCTACAAATAAGAAATCCTATATAATATATTATCTTAATAAACATAAAGAACATAAAGCTACAAGAATCAGACACAAAAAATAGGAAGTTTTCCGTATAACAAACCATTTAGATTAGGGAATCAAACCCAGATCAATTGTATTGACCAAGAGCAGAATTTATTGATTACATTGCCATCATAAGTACAAATTGGTTGTAAGTCAAGGAATACTATATATTAAAAGACAATGTGCACATATAATATTCATTTACTTTATTTATTTGCATATACTATCTATCTTAACTTTAGCAAAAATTTCATACATAAATGATTCATATGTGCAAAAAGTGCACATGTGAATCATTTATTAATTCAAAAATAACATATATTCATATGCTATATGATTAACTGTTCAGCCTTTTCAATTTACATATCAAATTGGTTTCACTCTATAGCTTTTAATTATATATACAATATTCTAAATTAACTTAAAACTAGTCATAAATATAATAAATAATAGAAATATTATTGATTTAGAAAAGAGTCAGTTTAACAAGTTGTTAATTATATAAAAACAAAACAAAGTATTAGTGATAAATGGATACCACCTCAATCACAAGCTAGTTATAAATTTTAGTTTAAAAATATGTTTTAAATAATATGTCAATAGAATGAGAAGGAAAAATATCTATTCTGTGAAATTCAAATTATATGTTAATTTTTTTGCTGAAAAGAACAGTAATTATGCTACAAAAAGTGAATTTTGTGTTAATAGTGTATTTTATAAAGATGCTTGTGTTATCTATATAACATATATTTTAAAAATAATAATAATAATAATAATAATAATAATAATAATAATAATAATAATAATAATAATATCAGTAAAGGAATAATATAAAATATAGCATATTATCCATGCACTATTTTTACATTTAATAAGCAATGAAAATTTTATGCCGCACTTTATAAAGTATACATTATTTCCCAAAAAATATAATATTTTTTAATATTTCATTGAAATAATAATAAAATAGTTTTTATTAATTTTAAATGCAAACAAATTGACTAATTTAGCAGTTATGAATTATTTTAAATATTATTTTTAATTATTAATTTGAGATAAATTAGAAATGTGTTTGATAGTTTTATATTTTCACTAGAGAAGGTACTTAACATTTTTTAGGAATTTCAGATATATAATACAGTGTGTTTACAGGCAATCTTTGACTTATGATTACTAGTACTTATAATGGTGATGTAATCAGTAAATTCCATGATTGAGCAATGCAATTCCATATATCAGATCATTGAGACCCTGAACAAATGATCAAATATATGGAATGCTTTTTTTTTTTGTGTCTAGTTTTTGTAATTTCTGTTCTTTATGATTATTAAGATAATTTATAATGTCCTAGTAAATATTAGAAATGAGAAATCTATTAATTTTTGAGCATTTTTAACTTACAATGGCTGGGTTCAAAACTGAACCTCATTATAAGTCAAGGAATACCTGTATTTTCTGACAGGTATTACTATTACTATTTAACAAAATTCTTAATAGAAAGCTATTGATGCTTAATATTTCATTATAAACCTAACCTTATAGATAAGCAGAAAATTTTTAAAAATTTTCTACTTATCTATAAGGTACAAATCTATAAAGTTTTCTGTTTCCTGGATCTCTGAGAGAGTTCATTGTGGAACATAAAGATAGCAATAAATTTACATTACTTTATCAGCAATCCAAGAGAGGAGACTTGCTGATTGCTTTCTAATATTTGAAGATTAACATTTTTTATATATATAGTAAACTGTAAAATTGTAGTTTTATGAGAAAAAAAAAATAATTACTTTAAAAATAATTTCAGATTAATAAAAATTATTAAAATTTTGAATGATTAAATTAAAATAGATAGATTAAAATTTGAATTACTAGTATGAATAACTTATTATGATAAAAATTTTGATCATATTCCTATTTCCATTGCTATGTTATATAATTTAAGACATGATAGTTTAAAAAGATAAAAATAAAAATTGCTGATTCTGTAATTGATAGTTTATTCTACAGAAGAAAGATAGTCTAAGCTTCCAATCATATAGAATAAATTATAAATTTTCAATATCAAGCTATATTAATTTAAATGATAATAGAAATAGTTGTTTTGAATATAGTTTAGCCAGCATTATTGGGCTATAATGAGATAACTTGGTAATTAACAAATATATTATGCTCACACAGCTTGCTATCTGCTATGAAATATATTGTTTCTTTATTATGATCTTGATATTATTAAATGCTGAAAGCTAATTTTTAAACTAAATTTTTATTATAATTGATGTTTTA
Organism: Androctonus mauritanicus; assembly: GCA_011317285.2. Lineage (NCBI taxonomy): Eukaryota > Metazoa > Arthropoda > Arachnida > Scorpiones > Buthidae > Androctonus > Androctonus mauritanicus. Next base: position 992 of record WUQG02055549.1, on the reverse strand, counting down.
ATTCTGTTTTTATTGATTAAAAAATTAGAAATTGCATTTGATCAAATATTATTTATGGAATTATTTGGAAGATACATTTGAACATACTGTCTAAAAAAAAAATACTTATTTTAGACTTGAATTGATAAAATTTTTAATTGCTAATTGGTTAATGATTAGAAATCTGGATCAGTATTTTAGAGCTAAGATATTAAATTGCATTTAATTGTTAATTTTCAAAAATGTTTTATTTGTTTAATATAGATTTGAATAAATTTCAAATGAAAATAAGTAATTCAAGATAATATTAATTTAAATATTTATAAAATTTAAATAATTTATTTGTTAATTTTAATTTTCATGCTAATCAATCATTTTTAAATAATGTAAAACAGATACTCTAGCCAAGATTTTATTGATAGATTTATAATAATACACTAAAAAATATTTAAAAAGTTGCAATAAACATAATATTTTACTGATATATTGGCAAATACAATTTATTTATCTGCTAAAAATTTATTTTTAATCCTTATTTACTATTTTATATATAGATCTTAGAATGTGGAGGAAGTTTATTGGATGCTGCTTCTATTGCAGTAAAAGCAGCTTTATTTAATACAAAGTAAGTTTAATTTATTAAAGACAAAATTAATTTTTTATATATTAAACTGATATCATGATATAAGTTTTAGCATAATATATTCTATTAATATTTTTGATATTAATCTATTGATATCCTGTTTCTTCAATATCAAATTTTGTTAGAAATAAAGTATGATTAATGAGTGGAATTTTACAATTTTAGTATTCAGTGGTACTAAACATATTTTATATACTCCATTATATATGTTATTGATTTGACTAATTAGAGGTTTGTTATTTCTGAAATTCAGAAATAACAAACCTCCTAATTAGTCAAATTAGTTTTGCTTACTAGTAAGGGGCATCAAAACAAGTCGAAAATATCAATGAACATATGATCTAAATGCCATCTTTTTTTGAACTAGGAC
>WUQG02055538.1:0-10160 GCA_011317285.2 Androctonus mauritanicus | reverse complement strand
GTTATAATGACTCCGGTAATAAGAGTCAGTCAGTGACTACTGTACTTGGCTTAGAGTCACTGCCGTACCTCTTGATATAGTAAAAAATACAATATAGGCATTGATAATGAAAAAATTTAAAACCACTTTACTATAAAATGTATCTGACATGCATAGGCCTATTATGCCATCCATTATCATTTGATTTCAATTGACAAAATATTTCCTTATCGTTCAGTGATGCTTTTTCTTCTATTCATTTCCTTCTTTATTAAATCTATATAGCATTCTTTATTCCAAAATGTACATATACAATATACTGAATTTATAATGATTAAGTTAAAATGTTTCTAGATATTCTGAAACATTTAATTTTAATCACTATAAATTTTCTTTTCACTATTTGAATATGACGAACTAGAGAGGATTGTTGATGCCATAAATTTCTTATTATTTATAATTTTTATTTGATTAGCCTACTAAAAATTATTAATATCGTAATAATTTGCGGATACAATTTTAAACATTTAAAACATAGATTTTTATCAAATCCAAATTATTAGCCTTTTCCATTTGTTTAAATTTTTTTCCTAATTAATATTAATACTCTCATTTCTCAACTAAAATATCTTACAATAACTAGCAAAAACTCTAGTAGTTTCGACATATATAGTATTTTATAATACAATAATTATTATTCAAAAATTTAATTTATTCGTCTTGTAAGGTAGAATGCTTGAATTTATTATACATTTTACTTGAAGTTGTATAAACATATGAAGATGAATATTTAAATTTATTCATCTTTAGAGTAAATACTATTTAACAAAATTATTTTCGAAAAATTTCTTTAACTTATATTTTTAAATATAACCAATTATCATTTTCATAAGTTTTTTAAATTTTTAAAGATGATCAAGTTATCATTTTTAGATCTCTATCACTATTCTGATAATTATGCTTATATTTTAGCAATAAAATAACTGTTAAAAAAGACAGATGAAGTTAAACTTGGAAAAAAATAATTCTAATTTTATTATATAATTAGTGGTCCATTAATTTTTAACATAATTAATATTTTTATTAACTTCTTTAGAATACAGTATCATGTAACTCTCCTTTCAAAGAATATTTAAAATATATTTTCGTAGTAAAAATATCGGTAAAACACTACTGTACTATATTTAGTTTAAGTTTAGTAGACCTATATATTTCTATCATATAAGAAAATTCGTCTATAATTCGTTTTTTCACTGATTTTGTTTTTGAACGATTTACGTTAAATTTGAATGATTCTGTTACTTTTAAGCAGTTGATTTATAGTTGTTTACAACAGATAAAATAAAATCATGATTGATTTTTTGGGGTTTTCCTCTTTTTTTGCTGTAAACAATATGCAGACTAGGAGATCAGATTAGTTTTTGTTCAAAATTTTATTCGAACTGTAATACTGTTTTTATTTGCAATAAAAATATTATATATAATGCAATATGCTTATTCAAAATATAATGTAAATATATACAGTATATTGAAAATATGAATATACTTGCATATCAATCACTAATATTACAAACAAATGTAGAAATATTATTACTTGAAAAAACTGTTTGCTTCATGTTGCAATAATATAGTTCATTGAACTCGAAATTATTATAAAAACGCTAAAAGAGGAAGAAAATAATAAAATATTTTTATCCTTTTTTCCTTTCATTCAAAACAGTTTTATACTTAAGTATTGTATACAATTCTTCTGAGCATAATCAAGTTTGTTTTTCCGTTCACTGAGTTTTTCTTATAAGAGATAATATTCTATTCTAAAGTAATAATGATTATCGAATATTTTCAGTTCTGCTTAAAATACTCGTATGGAGTAAATTAAGATGGACATAACTTCTTCAACTTAATAAACATAAAATGTTCACTTTTTCGATCAAATTTATATTCAATCAATCGTGAAATTTATCCTGCCACGTTTGAATCTTTTTATTACGATATTTTTGGGACTGCCTTTTAATATCAAAACAATAATATTAAATATCCAGAAATCTAAATTTTATCAATTTTTTTATTATTCGACAATTATATATCAATTATTTTACATAGCATATATATAAATTTACATATAACATTTTATGAATGAAATATTTAAATTTAGATTTAAAAATATGTATATATTCATCTTAACGCTAATTTATTCTAAAAAACTCGCTATGGCCATCATAAATTCTACTAGAAATGTTTCAACCCGAAATTTTGTATTATGATAAAAAAAATATTTCCTTTAGTTTCGTATAAAAGTTAAATTCTAAAAATTCGTATTGTAAATCTGCATACAAAATGCATTGTTTGTTAGTTGTTTTCTACTTCTATAAGAGAGATATTTCTATTAGTTTTTAAAAATATTCAGATCAATTGAAGTTGAAAAATATAATTTTACTATTATATCTTTATTAAAATACTGCAATAATAAAAATAAAAGTAAAATTATGTAAAAATTTTACTAAATTTTAAATATAAAAACTAAATAAGATAAATATCGATTTTCATCGTAACAGATACTATAATTCAATAATAATTCATATTTTTTCAGCTCTCTGATCGTATAATCGTTTTTCTCGTCAATATCATTTTCATAATGATGAATTATAATCAATCAGAAATGAAGACAATACATAATAAAATTGTCATAAACAGAGTAACAATATGATTATGTAATACTTACATATTTATATAACTGAATTATAAAACTATAGGTATAACCCAAAGTTATGTTACCTTAGATTCCAGATTGATGCCATAACTTGAAAATATCCATAAATTTAAGTACTCTACTTGTTTTCTTCACTTATCAATGCATGTAATGCACTGCAATTGTCATGTATGTATACAAAGAACATAAATGAAGCATTTACAACTAAAAGAAATATTGCAGATCTTATTTTAAAATAAACAAGTTTTTTTCGTTCTTTTTTTTAATTCGCTGCTGAAGAGCCATAATTCCAAACTAAACATCGAAACTTTGGAGAATAATGCCAAATCAAAATGTGTTTAAGTCCAAAGCGCCATAAGTCGAGGAGCTGAAACTTGGGATATGAATATTGTACTTGCTTTCATACTTTTCTGCATTACTGAAATATATAGCTATATAGAATTTTTATATATGAAAAATCTTCATTTAGCAATGTTACTCGTCCTAGTAACATCGCTAAACTAATAAGTTAATATTCTTTTCTTATTTTCATAATTTTCATAAACGAAAATTATGAAAAAAGAGAAAAGAATATTAACTTATTTATAAAATTTTTAGTTATAAATTAATTAATATTCCTTCTTTCATTGTTAAAATAATAATAATTCTGTGAATACGTACGTGGAATCCAGCGAACCTTAATAAAATAATTTGGTAGTTATTTTAATTAGTAGAATTTTATAGTTATTGAAATTAATCTTTGGATAAAAATTGAAGATGTTTAGGGAAGTACATCAATTTCATCGAACAATGACGAAACTAGATCGCCTTCTGTCAAACAATAAAATATTGTGATCGCCTCTTGTCGAATAATAAACAAAGGTAAGTTTGTCTTCCAAAAAGGAAGGACAGACGTGAATCGGTCAAGACAGAGATAAAGAAGACATCCAAAAATATGGTAGCAGAAATGTAGCAGAGAAGGGTGAATCAGTGTCCCGACTCGTCGGTGGTCATCTGACGAGAATTAGAGAATGAAGATATAAAAGATAATGGAGGAATGAAGTAGATTTCTTTCTTACTTTCTCTCCCAGGTATGATTTCTCGCATCAAATAATTCTCTCTATTGTTCAGAGGAGACTTATAAAATCTCGTTAAAATATAGATCTCTATTGTATACTTTAAATCTTTGACACTTTTGTTTCGATGTGATAAATTAGTTTTAGCGAAATAGGTTAATCTTGTATTTTATTTCCTGTTGTTTTAAATAAATATGTGTTGTTTGTTTTATATGTGTATCCGAATCAATTCTCCTATCCTGGATCCCTGCGTCTCTTACGACTTTATTCGAAAATACGCTAATATTTCGAATTACATTTTTTTTTCGGCCATACGCTGCGGGATCCTCGCAAATAGCACTTATTTTTTAAGTTTTCATATTAATATTACTCAAGGAAATTTTTATATGTATTTTAATGTTTATATAGAATATTTTATCTTTACAAAGTAAATTGGAATATTTAATTATTTATTAGCTATATAAAAGCATATTAATGTGTTACTTAACATTAAAATATATGCATAAAAATCAAATATAATAAATTAAAGTAGCAAAAATTATAATTGCAATTTATGAATATGACGAATAAAACAGAAAATTTGCATTTAACAAAAATTGTACAAGAAAAAAAAGAAAGATTTAAGAAATCTACATTTATCTCTTTGTATAAACGGAGCATTTTTACATGAAAATAAGAGAGTAATATTTATTACGAAGAATTATTTGTTTGGTATTTTAGTTATTTATACGTTATGCAGTTACAAATTCAAAGTAATATCAGAGGAATACAGCAATTTAAATTGATAAAAAATTATAGTAATCGAAAAATATATTAAATAAAGATAATAAATATAAAATAATACACTATATTTACTTGTGTAGACAGACATTAACTACACAAGTAAATATACTATTAATCTTCTTGGAAATGATAATTAGATGAAAGTCAAGAAGAGATAAAACATAATAATTGGGAGATAACAAGTATTGTTATTAGTTAATAAAAGTATTATACACAAATGATTTTAATTAGATGAATTATATACTTATATGATTAAATAGATAATATTTTTCTATCTTTATTTATAATGCTTCAAAAAATTACCTTCGTCCATATTGCACCATCTGTTTCATTAAATCTGGTTCTTTAACTCTGTGAATCAAATAATCTGCCAAGTCTACGCCCATTGCTAGGAAATAATGTAATCGTAAATATATTACACTTTATTTAAGAAATACTTATAATATTAAGTCTAACTGTATGTACTTATAAATCATTATCTACTAGATTAAACTAATTTATATATATTAATTAAATTCACAATTTATAAAAATAAAAAGCAAATTAATAATTATGAAATGCATCAAATTAAATATAACTAGAATCATCGATATAAAATTTGCATTTTTATTGAAATTATAATGCTGAAATCTTTAATTTATCGTTCATGCTTGACGAATTAAAAAATCAATGAAAATGAAGCTATTAGATAAAAGATTCGATATTTAATTAAATCATTAAAATGATTTAGATTATTTACGCTATTGATTTTGTTTTATAAAATGAAAATGCAACGATTTTGATATTATTATGGATATGAATTATTGTATCGATAAAGACTAAAGAGATAATAAGATTAAATAACACAAATTGTAAGAATTGAATTGGAATGGATAAATTTAAATATTATTTATTATCATCTATTGATTATTACACTGTAGTGCAAAACCTTTTTAAAAATACGTATATTATTATATGATTTCGTGCTTGATGTTAACAATCTATGACTGCTAGTTTCAGTAGTAATAATTAATAATAATTAGAACTAACTATTATCAATTATTGCTGCTGAATCCATCATGGTCAAACTGATTTGAGAATGATGAAATTTATCATAATAATCACAAAAAATTTAAGTTATAAATAAAAATATAGAGAGTATATTCATTTAAATTTAAGTGCAGAATTCTATAAAACTAAAATAAACGAATAAAAATCAATTTAATATATATTTATACAAAAATATTTGTAAATGCTTTTTTATAAATATTGCATATTTGTAGCAAATTCAGTTTTGTTATTAGATGAATGTGAATAAATATTTTTTCTTAATTTACTGTATTTAGTATGTAAAATATGGAAAAGAAATATTCATGGAAAACATTTAAAAAATATTCGTATTTATAATAAGAGAATTGGAACTTAGTGCTGCAAAAATTTATAATACACCTTCTCTTAAGAAACATTAAAACTTATTTTGCTATTAAAAAAACCATACCAACAAAAAATTAGTAATTATCTTGTCACAACTAATAATAATAATTACAACAACAACATTAATAATTATCTTGTCGTATGCAACTTTTTCAATTCTATTCATCATATAATAAGAATTAATTTTTCCTAATTTATAAAATTTCATAAAACTATTTAAATTTTGTTATAACTTCATTTTGTTTGTAAATTTTGATTTTAAATTGATTTAAAATTAATTTGTTTTGTGAATTTATTTTCAAAGATATATATTTATATTTAATTGCATAACGTTTTTGTAAATTTTATAGGACAAAATTAACAATTTTATATAGTTGTTTTGACCAAATCATATACATTTAAGGTAAGCTTAAATTATTTCTCTTTATATATTGTATGAATGTGTGACTTTTTCAAACTTAAAGTGTAATCTTTTAAGGCTGAATTTCCTTGCACCGGAAGATTATTTTATGATCCCATTGAGAAAGATAACTCTCTTTTTTTTGGTAAAATGGGATTTACTATGGGATGATCTTGTTAAGAGTGCACAATGAACACTGGATTGCCACAATTGTTAGATTTATTTACAGGCATTCTTTTCATATCCAATTCAATTCCGATTAGACATTATATATACTGTACAATAATGCCAAATTGGATATTTAACTTCAAAATGAAAATATTATTTTATATATTTGATAAATTTCATTTTATACTACATTTATTAATTATAATTTTTATTAAACATATTTATTTTGCAAATACTTTAAACATCAACAATCTTTTCATATTGAAAAATCAATAATTGAGATCTATTGTCACTTAGACCAATCGATCCTAATTAGCTAAGAATTATATATTTAAAAAAATTGGGATTTTGACGTAAATGATGCCATAGATCCACTAAATTGATTCCATGGATTCACAGAGGTCCATGGACCATCAAATGAGAAATGCTTACTAGACTAAATAGATTGATAATTTTATTGGAAGGTGAAAACCTAGTAATTTATGAACTGATAGATCTCAATAGGGAATTAAATATAATAAATTAGATCTAGTATATGTCTAAAATTATCGAAAAAATTAATTTATAAAGTCTTTCAGTTCCTTTTTATTTACACTAATCTTATCATCATTTTCTAAATTTTTTCTTAAATATGAATGTTATTTATAAAATTAAAATGAAGTGATAAATATATATATACTAAACTATATATATTACATATATTAACTGAATTTAAGAAATACATTTCTTAAGTTTAGTTAATATATCTCCGGGTCTTTTAAATAAATTTAATAGTCAATATAAGATATACAATACAATTTTAAAAATGTTCAAATAAAAGATTTTATAATAAATTTCAATTAACAATATACAATATAATAAACCGATATTCATGAAAAATTCATTCGTAGGATTATAAATATTTCTAATTTTTTTAATTTTTATTTTACAAATTGCTCTTTCATATCGATATCAACATCTCTTTACAACAGTAACCGTAATTCCACTATTAAAATTCTATGAATGGAGGCATGCTAGGAATGCTATATTAGATAAAATAAACGATTTCAAAATGACTATTGTGGTAAACATAACAGAATCAAAGTTCTTATTCTAATCAAAAATTTGTCAGTATATCAAAAATTTAGTAAAACGTTTAAAAAATAAGCATCGTCTTATATTTTCAAAAGTATTTCTCTCAAGAAAAATAATAAAAGCGGATAGAAGAATGAATTATGAATAATAAAATGTCTGAGGATACATATATGTATAGAAAATATTTACTTATACATTTATTGATTCACAAGTCAGAAATCTAACGTATACAAGCTATCATGGAATTTTTGCGGAAAATAATAATAAAGTATATTATTAAAAATTGAAATTAATAGAACGAATTATTATATCATAAAAATTTTTCTCAAAATTATTAATTTAAATTTGAAAAGTTTGAATAGGGCCTATTTGAAAAATAAAACAAATTAAAAATAAAAACTAAAAGTTTGTATGCAGCTATCAAAAAAGAAATTCAGAAAGCGACTTTAATTTAAAGTTAATATATTTCGTATATTTTTGTATATTAATGTTCAAAGTGATATCAAATATTAAATAATTATGAAATCCACTCCGCTATCTAAAATTCAAACTATACGCTATATTTCATTACTTATTAATAGAATACAGTAAACCAATATAAAAACCAATAATTAAAATTATTTTTTGAAAGCAAAACTAGTATAGTAAAATCCCGTTTATACGTTTTTGAAGGGGGATTGATAAAAATTATATACAAGGGAGATTAACGTTAAAATGAAACTTTTTATTTTAAACTTTAAATGTTGAAAAAATACATTAAAACTTAAAATTTAAAAAAGTTAAATTACATATTGTATTATATATGTTTTTTCCATACATTAAAACTTAAAATTAAGAAGTTTAATTAAGGATGATGGACAAATACAGTTATTTTTACATAAAGAATCAATTTGTAGTTTGTTTTTTGGATGCAATACTAAATTCATAGATCAAGCCTTCATACGCAACTACTATACACATCTTGTCATCACTAATGTTTTTTGATCTTGTGTAACGTTGTGTTACTTCCAGTATAACACGTTACATAACGTCGGTAGAAAGACTAGTGGGATAAGTTTTGGTTTTACGTTTGTATTCATTCTACTTTTTATTTCGTAACATAATATAGTGTACAGTATAACAAATTGTTTCTTTGTCAAAAGAGATTGGTAAAGATTTCTTACTTGTTAGATTTTAAGTATAAGTGCGACGAAACGACTCTGAGGGAATGAAAACGTATAAATGGAAAACGTGCAAGTGGGATGACTTTACACGAGAAATCGAAAGAGTGTACAAAACTCAACGTACAAGTGCGAAAAACGTAGAAGTGAGAAACGTATAAGCGGGGTTCTACCGTATTAGATATAATATTTATCAGAATGTCAATAATAAATTAAAACGGTAATTATTTCAGTGTCGAAACACATTTTATATTTTATTTAGCCTATTATACACTTCTGGATATTAATTCTGAAACTGTACGCAGGCTCATCTGATGTTCTTATAAAGTCAATATTCATCTTAAATAATTTATATGGAAGAACTCATTATTAATTAAATAATCATGCATATATATTTGACGTAATAACATTTTATTATGAGAAATATTATATTCTTGTGTTGAATTTCAATATATAACAAAACTAAGCAACAAAATAAATTTATTCAATACATACAATAATATAAATTTGATAAACAATAAAAATATTAGTGATTAAAACAACGAAAAATTTATTTTTAACATTAAAATTTAAAAAATAATCAAATACTGTTAGAGATTTTTCCAAATTTTTAAAACAAACGATATTAAAAATATCAAGGATAATAATAATAATACCAACATTTTAATTATAGTCAATTAAACAAATTGCAATTTATTCAACCATTATAATTTGCAGATTATTACGGATTTAAAAAAATACTTTATTTGAAATTATTAAATACGTAATTATTAAATACATTAGTTGTTTCATAAAATATGCTAAATTTTTTATTCATAAGAATTTAGAACAAAAAGTCCTTCAGATATACAATAGATCTATCATTGATGATTTAATTCACGAAAATTTTTAACAATAGTATTATATTGTTATTGTATTATTGACTTGTTATTCACACAATTATTTATCGTTAAATTCATAAATCAATATCATAAATTTTAATGACATTCAATGGTAAATTTATTCTTATAAAGTCTATACTAAAAGACTATTCTGTAATTTCATAGAGAAACTGCAGAAACTGCTCGATTAATCGATTTTGATGAAACGATATACATTCTGCTACTTATAAAAAGAAAAAAACAGCATAGCACTAGGCAAAAAAATCTCTTCATTATAGAAATGTTTTCGATTACTGTCAACTAACAGTTGACAGTAATCGAAAAACATCTCTATAATGTTGCTTAAGTTAAGCTTAAGTTGCTTAACTTAAGTTGGGAAGAAACTGTTCCCACTTACGAAATAGCCAGTACGGAAAATAATTATATATAAAAATATATTTTAACACTTTTAGAAAATTGTAAAAAATTCAACATTGTTAACAACATCCGGAATATAGAGTTGAGCAACTCTTAACTTAACAATGTTAAGTTAAGAGT
>WUQG02055527.1:0-10161 GCA_011317285.2 Androctonus mauritanicus | reverse complement strand
CAAAATAATAATTATAACTATTGCCTACTTTGGTCCACAAGGGGGCGATGCCATCTTAAGTCTATAAGAACCGGTGCCTTGGCCAGTGCACGTACTTTAACCTCCATATTATCAGAAGAAGAGCACGTACTTTATTATACAGTATTTCCTGTTATTATTATGGATGATAGGTTATGGTTGCGTTCAAGGGTTCAACTGCAAAATCTCAAATTTGATAAGGAAAAAAAGTTTATTTTTTTAAATAAGCGTTAAGTTTATTTTTTTTATTTTTGGACACGTGGTGGCCAATGGCTAACTAGTATTTCATAAAGCCCTGAGTAGGGAAAAAGAATATATCAGAGTCACAAAAAGAAATCTGAATGATAGGCTTGTCAAACATAAATATAATTCAAAGGTAGGCAATATAGGAACTATCAATATATTATCTAAAAGAATGATCATAAATTGAGAATAAATGGAATGATGCCAAAATAATAAGGCCATGTGAAAATGTTTAAGAAGGCATGATAAAAGATTCAATTGAAATTTTAGAAAAAGCCCAAAATAAAAATATAATTAATGAATGGTAAAGTGATAATATCTCTAATGCATGAATCTATACCATACAAAAAAATATTTTTGAAAGAAGCTTAATAATGCATTAACCCTAATAAAAATCCTTATTTTAATTTTAATACTTTCTCATGCACTATGTTCTATCCAAGTACAAGAATAATTAGAAAAAAAAATCTTATGATACAGTGCTCCCCAGATATAGCACTGTCATTTATACCATAGATTTGGATATACCAGGGTCTTTCCTGTTCCCTGTTCTTTTGAAAGAGATTCTGAGAAAAATATAATACAACACATAATTGACATCCATTCACCTTGCTAATTTCCTGTTGTCATATTTAAATAATAACAGAAGTAAAATTAACAAAATTTCCAGAACTATTATTATTATTATTTATGATAAAATAATAGAAATTTGAATTCACGTTGATAATTCTGATGGTAATTTATATAAATTTCAAAATATCTTTGGAAAAAATTCCCCATTGCCAGATGGTGCATCGCTCATCCGCCATCTTGTTTCTTGCTATTTGGCAGCAGTTTTGATAGTGATATGAGATGTAATTAAACTTTATAAAAATGATGTAAGTTATTAATAAGTAATTTTCATAAAATGTCAGTCATCATAATTAATTCTCAGGAGGTTGGCAACTGTCAAATTGTCATTATATATTAGCAATTCATAACATTTTTCATCTGTCAATTATTGACTATTAAATAATATCAAATGTGTAGCTATGTTTATCAGGATCAATAATGTAAAATTAGAAATATTTAGACTAATAGAGAATCATTAAATTAGAGAATAAGAGAAGCTGTCAATTATAGCACAGTTGTCTTACAATGACTATTATTTTTTTATTCTATAATTTATCTATATTCTTTTGAACTTTAACTTATCGGAAACCAGAAGGTTTCTTAAATAAACCTAATTAATATGCAAAATTTAAAATTTTGAAATCTGGTTTAATTTTCATCAAAATTTTTACAATTTATTACATTTTTATTGTGATTCTAATGATATAACAAATTTTTTCAAATTTTATTTTTTTCACAACTTTTCATTCATTATATGAGATCAGAGAAAATATGATTTTTTTTATATGAAATCTTAGCCATCCAACAAAATGTTTGATATTTTATGATAGCAGCGAGTCTTATGGATAAAATAAGGTGTGACTGATGAAAATTGGATAATATTTTTAAAAATTATCAATAATAAAAGATGAAGTAGCATGTAAATTTTAATTAATTAATTAATTAGTCAAAAAGTAACATAAATTTATTAAAATATTGTCATTTTTTTAATAAAACATATTTATTATTATATTTTTTCTTCATTTCAATAATTTTTATTTTTTAATAAATTTTTGAATTTATAACTGAAAACATGACATATATGAAAATCATCCACTTTTGTACATAAAAAGAGTTATATTATTTTTTACCCTATTCTAATTTCCCTTGAGATGCTTTGTTGACATACTGCACCCAATACCAATGTAGCACAGTAAAGTAGGCTTGGCTGTAATATCCTGCGAAATGACTGGCCGGCATAAAATAATAAGTGTCATGCCCCTTTTTATTGCCTGGGATTGTTTACATTAGAATTTTCTCATATTTTACTAAATTATCTTTAAAAATAAACTAAAAATTTAAATTTTTAATTTATTTTTATAGAAGCTTTAAAATATCACTGCTTTGTATGGGGTAAACTTTAAGATTATGCTAACTTCCAGCACTATTAAGTAGTCCCAGTTTCACACAAACTAGTTTTAATAATTTTATTGACGAAAGGAGTGCTTTCGGCTATCGCCATCATTAGCTCTCATAGTACGTCAAAAATTGTTCTTATTGGAACATACAACTTCTATCAGAACATTAAAGATTTGTTCCAAGGTTTTAGAAGATAAAATTTAAATTTACAAAAATGTGTGAGTATCATATATGGTACACAATGAAATATGAATAAAAAACACACAATTTATATTTTTAGAGCAATAAATGATCAAATAAGTAAAAATATTCTATATTTTAACAGAATTAATCAAATTTTTTTCAATTTTACAGCTCATTGTACTTAAAATTCCATATTTTAGTTAAAATTTTAAAAATAAATTAATCTCACCCCAAAATCAAAATAAGATTATTAAAATATAATAGAATAGAAAGCAGAATCGATAAGATTCAATGAAAAATAATCCAAATTCTATGAATAAAATCCATTCACATTTTCTATCTTTAGAACAGAACTTAAAAAGAAATTTTGACAATCGGAAAATTTAGGACCCATCATTGGAGGCATGGATTTTTCTCCCAATAAATGCAAAAAAACTGCTTCATGATAGCTCCACTGTATAATTCAGAATTGAATTTTATTTCATTATTTTTTTTGTTTTTTGTTCCACTTCCTTGACATGTCTACACATGGAAGGCTCTCAATCAGGCTAATAGTGTAAGCTGAAGATGGTTAGATTTAATAAGCAAAAATGTTTCTGAAATTAGACTTGACTCTCTTAAAATTACTGCTGTAATTATGATTCTTTATGGTGTTTCCTTAAACGGATTGGATTTAAGCAGTTTGTTAAGAGAACATTAGTCCATTTATCTATATATTATTTATATTAGATGCATTATTATTGAAAAATATGGCATTTTTAATAATAGTTTATTTACCATAATAATAATTTATTAATGCCAATTATATTTTAAATTGAAAAACAGAAAATGATCTATAAAAAAAGTTGTCATAAATCTACATGATTCTTAATTGTACACATTAGTGGCTATGGTTTTCATTATTCAAAATAATGGAAAATCCACAAAAAAAAAAAAAAAAAACTTTGTCTTATAATCTGGTATTTATTTTGAAAACTTATGAAATTTTATTTTTTTTAATTTTTAAGAAACTAAATAATAAAATTCAAAACTGAAGTATATGAATTTTACTATTTAGTTTATGAAAAATTTTATTGCATTTGGACAAAGGCAAGAATATTTAAGTTATACATTACATGCATATATCATTAAAATTCATAACAAACCAATCCAAGTTGAAATTATTTTTATACAATTATAAAATACTGAAAATAAATTATGAAATAAAATTTGATCAATATACAAAAAATAGTCTGAAAATAAGTTTTGAAAGTCTGCTGTCAATAGACATTTTTTTCTGAAGAACAAATACATTATGAATAAGAAGAAACATTCTTACATTATATTTAAACACATCTCCTGATATTGATACGCTTATTGTATTGCTTAACAAGATTGAAGTAGCCTCTTTTATAAAAGTCTGTGCTCTGCATATGGACAAAAATTCAAAAGACTTGTTTCATGTTTTCATTGCCAATGAAATGCTATTGTTTCAGCATCATCTTCAAAGCTGGAAGGAGAAGTTGGGTCTGTAGAGGAGTGGTCGAGGCATTCTCACTTGACTTGACAGTATGGTTTACTATTGCTATCTCCATATAAGATCTCGGGTTGTCATCTAGGAGTATGGTGCCATATACCATTCATAATAAACAACTGCCTACACTTCGTCCTTTATCTATATCTGCAATATGTATTCACTATTATGTTTCCCAGAATAGTGAGAGCAGATACCATTCTGCACAGCATTTGATCATTCTAATTATTGCTGTACATATGTAATATGTAAGCTCAAGATAAAACATCACATATCACTAGATGAAGGATGCTTGTAGCATATGGTATAATATACTCCCTATGTCTACTGGCTCCAAAAATATATAAATGTGAAACTTATTTTTTGACTGCCATTTGTATATTAGAAAAATTATAATAATTTTTGATTTAAATTTTTTTAAATAATTTTTAATATGTTTAAATGAAATTAAAATAATTTTGTATTAATGATTCATTTTTAACTTTTAGGTGCCATTTGTGTTTGTTGGGACTGTTGAAAGTATATCCAATGCTAAAATTCTTTTGGAATATCATCTAGCCCATTTAAAGGTAAAATTTGAAAGATATATAATAAAAATAATGTTTATATAAATTTTCTCTAGAAGAGAGGAAGTATAATATAGATGGATATGATGGAAATTATTGTTACATAAAAATAATTTTTATGTAACAATAATATCCATCATATCCACCACTATTATTTTTATTTTGAGGTAAAATAAATTTATTTTTGAAATTTTAAGTAAAACATGGAATTTTAGTATGATGAGCTGTAAAATTTGTAAAATTGAAAAAATGTTTCTGTTAATACAAAAATTTTGATTAATTCTGTTAAACAATATTGTTATTTATTTGTGTAGTTATTGCTTTAAATTTACTGATCATTTAGTAAAAGAAAATCATAATGTAAACAACCTCAAACTATAAAAGAGAGTGTCGCATTTTTATTGTTTTAAGGCAGCTAGTCGTTTTGCAGAAAATTGCAGCCAAGCCTACTTTACTATGCTGCATGTAGTATTGGATGTTGTGCATCCACAAAAGCATCTGGAGATCAATTAAAGTAAAGTAAAAAATGCTATAGCTATTTATGTATGAAAGTTGACAATTTTCATGTATGTCATGTTTTTTGATTATAAATTCAAAAATTTATAAAAAAATTAAAATAAAAATTATTGAAATGAAGGAAAAATATAATAATAAATTTATGTTACATTTTGACCAATTAATTAATTAACTAAAATTTGCATGCTACTTCATCTTTTATTATTGATAATTTTTAAAAATATTATCCAAGTTTCTTCACTTACACCTTATTTTATTCGTAAGACTTGCTGCTATCAGAAGATATTAAACATTCTCTTGGATAGCTAAGATTTCATATATACAACTCCTGTTTTCTCCAATCTCATATAATGAATGAAAAGTTACAAAAGAAATAAAATTCAAAAAATTTTTTACATCTTTAAAATGACAATAAAAAACGTAATAAATTGTAAAAATTTAGATGAAAGTTTAGTGAAATGTCACAATTTTAATTTTTTTACATATTAATTAAGTTTAATTACAAAAAAGCCACAGCATTAAAGGGGATAAAAATAGATTGTTTAAAATTAGAAATATTGTATTTGCTATGTTTGGATTAATCTTGAAGTTGGGTTTGAAAATTTTCAATACAGTAATTCTTAGAGACTCAATATTATATTTGATACTTATTATTTTGGTTCAAAAACTTCCTTCATGGAATAAAGTCTGGAAAAAGTGGAGTATAGGCTGAAATTAAGTATCAGTTAAGTTAAACAGTGAAAATGCAAAATTAATATATATCTAGAAAATACAAATTCTCTGTCAGTGTTGAGAAATATTACAAGTGAGAAAATGAAAAATGTTCTATATTTCAGATACTTAACACTGAATGTTGCAGCATAACTTGGAAAGATGGTGGTTTGGGGTCTGACAAATACTATTAATTAAAAATTAATTATTAAATTAATTAATTAATTTATTTAAATTTGATAGCAAAAACAACTGTTTTTCTGTGTATACTTGTGTTTTTATTTGTTTTAAACTTTATGTTCCACTTAATTGAAAATAATTGTCATATTTCAAAACATCATAAAACTTTTCATATACAAATAATCTGTGTGTTAGGATTTGCTTTTGTTGGAGAATGGTTCAAACTTTATCAAAATAAAGAAGTGTAATTTTTGTTGCCATGTTTAGAAACCATATACAAGGTTAAATGAAAATTATAGATGCAGAAGCGCTTTTTGGCTAAACTGCCCCTCTTTGGCTGCCCAGAAAAAGTGAGTGTTAACAGAAAGTAGAACATCTGTATAAACAAGTATAAATTGTTATGTCAATATAATTGTTGTGTCATAGGATATGTTATACTTGTTTATACAGATGTTTCACTTTCTATTAATATTTATTTTGTGAGTGTAATTGAAGAAGGGAAAATATAAATATACTGGCAATTTTCAACAATAGGAAGCAATGCAAATAACATAAAAATAATTAATGCATCATTTAACACACACACACAACTGGATATGCATAATCTCATAATCACAACTGGATAAGCATTAATAAATTAGAGTTAAGAGTCAACTGGCCTGTGGTTCCAAACAGTATTGTAAGAATTTGAAATGTGGATCCAAATAAGCTAATTAAATGTTTTGCAGTCAGTAAAACAAAGAAATATGTCCTTAGTATTTACCCAGTTTATCTAATTTTTATCTATTATTTATCCAGTTTACAACTATGATGTAATAATTTTTTCCACTATTGTATACTATATGCATGTGCATATATACAAGATATGTTGTGTATTATATATATATTTAGAATTATCATCTTTATTGCATAAGAATTATATCTTTATTATGCAATAAGATCTATGTCAAATTATATTGGTATATAGTATACATAAATTAAATATACTAATGTAATTAGCATTTATGTAGGTGTATGTGTGTGTATATATATATATATACATATACATATACCTACACCTACATAAATGCTAATTACATTAGTATATTTAATTTATGTATACTGTATACCAATATAATTTGACATAGATCTTATTGCATAATAAAGATGATAATTCTAAAATATTTTATATAACTTCATATAAATTTAAATAGGTCATCACACATCATCATGTATTGCTATGTTTATTTCATGTGATTGTTAATTTTTGATTTAAACTGTGACAGATTATCATCTGTCACAATTTCAGTATGTGAAACAAATGCAGCAATGGAACAAAAATGCTAACAAATATAAAGTAATCATTAAACAATGTATGAGCTATTGTATTCTATCATGAGATGTTATATGACATGATATTTTTTTAAAAGTTATTATAAAAAAAATTATGTGGCACTAACATTGAAATTTTGGTAATTTATAATACTAACAATAATAAACAGCAGCATCTACTAGGTCCACCTTATTTGACATCAAGTTGGATGATCTGTTGTAAGAATCCTTTCTAAAATGTACTGACAACTAAATATAAATATTTTAAAATTTTAAGAGTAAGTCTGCCCATCTTGATATACATTAATTTATTTGATTAGTATTCTGCAGAAGATAACTTGGAAAGATGGTGGTTTGGTCAATATAATTGTTGTCATAGACACAACAATTATATTGACCAAACCACCATTTTTCACAACTAAATTTTAATAAGACATTATACCAATGTATAATGTCCTATTAAAATTTAGTTGTGAAAAATTCAATAACACTAATAAATTTAGTGTTATTATAGTTGTCAAATTTATCAATATCTATACTTGTAGACTTAGTTTTCTCGTTGTTTTCAACCAATGAAAAACAAGTACTTATCAAACGATATTATCAATAACATGAGAGCTATAGTAAGTTTTGTTTTTTTTTTTTTTATTTGATTGTTTTTGGTTTATGATGGAGAGTAATTCAAATTTAGCACATGGAAAATCAATTATCAATATTTAAAAATGAAAAAGTTAATGAAGAGCCTTTATTATATGTTAAATTAATATCAAATTAAATAAACATTTGAATAAAAATAATCAGTTAAAAGATTTTAAAAAGTAATCTGATTAGAACAGTGTGACTGATGATAGGAGAAACTGTGTTATAAGTTAAAGTGGAGACAATAACAGATTTTTGATTCTCTAGTATGTTTATATGTTTATAAAAAAATTTTGTTATATTTCTAAGCAAATTAAAATTTTCTTCTAAACAGTTTCCATGATGACCTTGAATTCTATGAATTATTCTCATTTCAATAGATAATTAATATCTACTGATTCTATTATGCATACTAACTGATCGGCCATTCTATTTTGTTTGAACTTTCTGTTAATTGCTAGTAAATATCATTAAAAATAGGAAGAAGTAAGCAATATTTCTGTTTTCATTGTTATTAGTTTAAAAACTATGACATCATGTGTGACAGTTAACTAGGGGAAAAAATCTAAATATACAGACTATAAGTTTCTATATTTTTTCAGTTTAATTATTTTTTTGTTTACTTAATTAGCAAATGAAAAATATTATTCATTTTAAATTTATTGTGCATCATATTAAACAAGTTTATATACTTTTTTCAAAACAACAACCATATCATAGAAATGACTGAAAATTCTTTATTCTGAAATATTTTTTACTGCCTGCAAGGCCAATAGTAACATACAAAATATTGTAGTTTTAATCTAAATACTTATCCAAATAAGTGGTTAAATTAAAACAGAAATTTGTTTTTGATTTTTTTATATTGAATAATTTAAATAATCTACATAAAAATAGGAAATTAACAATGTTATAAATTTAAAATATACAATATGTGTAGAATACTATGATTATAAATTACACACTAAATAATATCAAATGATTGACAAACATTCTTTAAAATTTGGCAAAAGATATCAACTTCTACCACTAATGAGCAGTCCAAGTTTCAAAAAATTTAAAAACATTTATTAAAAAGTAGCGCTTTCGACTTATCGAGCCATCTTCAGCTTACAAAAGAATGTTTTTGTAAGCTGAAGATGGCTCGATAAGCCGAAAGAGCTGCTTTTTAATAAATGTTTAAGTTTTTTGAAACTTGGACTGCTCATTAGTGCTAGAAGTTGATATATTTTGCCAAGTTGAATTCCGTATAGAGCAGAAGCTTGTGTTGGTGTAATTCTTTAAAATATAATAAAGTTTTAAACTATAAGTTTTTAAATATAGATAATTTTAATATAAGTCTAAATTAAGACTGCATATCTTAAGATCATTAGTTAAAATCCTTTACATACATACATACTGTATGTAGAGGATTCATATTTATCATCACTATCATAAGTACTAATTGTTCTAGTCTTCAACTTAGAACAATTAGTACTTATAATGGTGATGTAATTAGTAAATGCAATTCAATGGGCTCGAGTCCCGGATCCAATGGTCTGATATATGAAAGGCATCCTTTTTTTATGTCTGATAGATTTGTATTCTTTATGTTTTTTTAAGATAATGTATAATGTCCTATTAAAATTTAGTTGTGAAAAATTCACTGAAAGAAATCCAAGAAATTTTAGGCATTTCTGACTTCAGCAGGATTTGAACTGAACTACAATATGAGTCGCTCAGATGCCAATGTGGTTAAGTCTAGAAAACAACAATTGAGAAAATTAATGTTTTTTAATATATTAATATTAATATAAAACATATTCAAAAGCTATAAATAAAGGAGGCTATCTGACCTAGAAAAAACAAAGCAACAAGTAAATCCTTTAATAACTAAGAAGAAGAATTATTATTTATTCCATTAAAGTTTACAAAAATCAGAAAATATCAAAAAATGGACTTAACCGCATTGGCTTCTGAGCGACTCATATAAGTCTAGACTGTGGATATGTGTGTGTATGAAAGATTTTAACTCTGCTTATTTATAGTAGTGGGATTTAATTACTAATGATCTAAAACAGGGTTTCTTAAACTTTTTGGTGTGGGGACCCCATAATATTTATGAAAATTTTGTGGGATCCCATAAGCATTGTGCAAATCCGACACATGCGTGCAGTTTTTCACTTGTACTGTAATATACTATTGCAGTTTTAGGTCATTAACTTTAATTTTTAATTTTAAAACATAGAACAATGTGAAAATTTTAAATAATTAACAAACTTGTTACAAAAA
>WUQG02055516.1:0-10161 GCA_011317285.2 Androctonus mauritanicus | reverse complement strand
ACAAATTGCCAAAAACGTTAGTTTTTAAATAAAAATCGTATAACCACAACTGCAAAAAGAGTTGAATTATTATTGTATTTTGTCAGCGTAAGTGTGTATGCAGTATAAAAGGAATTCTTATTTTGAATAAATTTTTTCAATTTTATATTTTTATTCTTTTCAAAGAAAAAATTATAAACTGTAATTTTTCCACTTTCATTATACTAATCTGGAGAGAATATTTCATTTACTACAGTATATATTAAAAATTTTTAAAAAATTGAATATTGTACAATAATATATATTGCTATTAAAACAAATATTTCTAAAAAGTGAAAGTAAATTTTATTTTTCTAAATTGATAATGTTTTATAAATTTTTTTTTTTTCAAATTTACACTTGCCTTAATTAATGCAACTTCATTGTGTCTACGAAGACTTGCACCTGCTGACTTTGGTTGATTACCACCATGTTTACCATCTCTAGAACTTTGGGTGCTTCCTTGCTTTGCCCTTACAGTATATCGATGGAATGTTTTATGTTGTATCATTTCTGATCTATATCAATAATATTAAATCATATAAAATCAAAAATATTTTTATAACTGATATTTTTATTTTGAAAGACTTACTGATCATATATTGCTGCAGCAAAATGACCACCTCCAACTAAAATTATGGCCCAGTACATTGAATTAGGAATAGATGTCACCATACTCAATAAATCAGGCTGACTTTTTGGAATATTCTATAATGAAATTTTTTCTACTTATAAATATTAAGAATATATTTATCATATGAATTATAAAAAATGCTTTAATTAGAAATATTCTAAAATAACAACAAACTGAATTATAATAATTTTGAAAATAATTTTTAAATATTAAAATTCAATTATTTTGTTTACCTGTTTCCCATGTACTACACATCGATACAAAGCAATAATCTTGTGGAATTTATTTTTAAAATATAACTTTGGCTGCATTCGAGACTGTGGACATGAATTCTTATCCATATATTCAGAATCTTCTGTTTCAGTGTCAGTTGAAGTTACACTGGATGATCTTTCACGCCGAATAGGAGAATTGATACGAGGCAGAGCTGTAGGTCTTTTGTGATGTGGACTACTATAAACATCACTACTACTTGTATCATCATCGGATTTTTCATCATTTTCACTATCTGATCCAGATAAACTTGAAATGTTTCCTAGATTTTTATAAATGCTACATTATTATTAAACATTTTGTTATTTAAAATTATTTACATATTAATATTAACCTGATACTTCAACAAATTTTTCTTCAGAAATAGGTTTTTCACCCTGTAACTTTAACTTCAAATTGAAGCGATGCCAGTCTAGTTTGTAATGCAAAATCTAAAATTTATTTTTAGAAATATCATATCATTTACAAATTTAATAATCAAATATTATTATAGTACTATAATTAGATTAAAATATCTTGTAATAATAATAATAATAATAAAGAACTCTCACAAGAAATTAAGCATCTTTGGGGAATGCAAAAGGTAGTCACAGTACCCATCATTATATCCACAACAGGAGTAATTCCTCACACTCTACACAAAAGCCTCAAAACACTAGATTTACACCCCAAGATATACATAACACTACAAAAGGCATTGCTACTAAATACATGCAACATAATAAGAAAGTTTCTCAGGACTGACACAGACAATTAGTTAACACACAATTAAACATCACAAGTAGCTATGTCCTGACTCCTGTCCAACATAGCACTTTGCTCTGGAGTTTTTCCGTGCTCACACTGATAAACAACTACATAATAATAATAATAACAACTTTTGTTGATAATCAATACGAAAAGAATAATGAATTACAATTATTATTATTTTATTGATAATTTTAACTTGATATTGTATTTTATTTTCAATAGTATTGAGATTAATAGTTTATAAATACAAAAAATAAAATTATTTTAATAAAATTTGTATACAATATTTCATTTGTATCAATATTTTTTGTCATTTAATCATTAAAACATTTTAATATTTTACATTTTCTAGTTTAACTGTCTTAATCTATAAATATATTTATTAACTTATACAAACCTGGTCACTTCTATTAGTAAAATTTGTATTGCAGACAGAACACATCATAGTACGTGACACACTAAGTGGAGATTGCATTGGAAGATTTTTCAAATCTAAAATTATTAAAAATAATTTTTTATAATACTGCTATATTATTTAAATTTCATCAATAAACTCACAAATTACCATTTGTAGCAGTCTTTTCAACACAAGAATATAATTCCTGTTCAACAGCAGGTGTAAAATTTGCTAAACTCAGCCCAATTAACATAGTTGCCATTTCTTCCACATTATGTAATGAGAAGGTTGAATAATTCTCATGATTTTTCATACTTTCTTTCTTTTCATTTTCTGAAGCAATTATTTCTTCATTTGTTATATCCATGGCTATAAAATTTTAAATATTTTTCATTAATATATATTGTTCTATTTCAGTTTTCTGTGTTATCTAATATGACTTGAATTTCATATATTAGTTTATATTGTTTCTACAATAATGTTTACTTATATGGATATTCACATGATATATTAGTCTTCCTCGTTTTATCTAATAATAGATGCTTCATTATAATTCATTATCATTATTATATATTATTATTATTAATTCAGTCTACATCATAGAGAATGTAACAGCATTCTAAAGGTAGTCCTTGATTTAAAGAGGTATTTCCTTGACAGTGTTTAAATTAAACCCTGCCATCATAAGTAAGATATTTTTAAAATTCACAGATTGCTCATGACCAATAATTATTATTATACTCTATTATGAAAAACTTAATAAACACAAAATACAACAATCAGATTATTAGTCAGAGACTTGAATCCTTTGTCAATTACATTAACTGATCACAGAATTTATCAATGGTATGCCATCATAAGAGGGGTTGTAAGTCAAGGTGATCCTAAATCAAAGATTATCTGTATATAATATGATCAAAAAATATCTATTATTTTCTTGAGATTTTTAAAGTGGCTAGACCAAATTGGATAGAGTTTGTTTTAAATGGGCAATTATACTGTAGGAAGATAATATTCCAAATTTGGTCATCTTCTGACCATGCATATGCACATAATAGCAGTCCTGAACTTATGATGCAGTTTGGTTCAAATCCCATCATCATAAGTCAGATTTGATCAAAATTCAGAAATGCTCAAAATTTATAAATTTTTCATACCTAAATTTTACTAGAATATACAAAACAGGACTCGTGGAATACAAAATCGTGTCTTTCCATGCGTTATTGAATAGAGTGGAGACACTATAATAATATGGAAGATAAATCCACAAAATTAAATTGGATTTTACAAGTTTTAGAACATGGTTACACTAGAAACTATATCTTTAAACTTTGGGAAACAGTGCAAAACAAAGTGAAAAGTAAGTTAGAAAGTAGGGATGAATTTAAGGAGACATTTAAAATAGAATTAGACCCACTCATATTAAAACATAGAAAAAAGAAAAAACTAGGAAAAATTATAGCATTCACAAGAAAGAACACAGTGTTCAATTGTTTGAGGAATGATAAAGATCAGATAAATAAAAATCAAGTCTTGGGTGTGTATCAAATTGAATTTAAGACATGGATTTACAATAAGAACAACTTTATATAGGATACACCTCATGCACGCTTCCTAAAAGAATTTTAGAACACAAATACAACATAGAAAAGACACTACTGCTTTGGCACAAAAAGCATTAAATAGTAATCTATACATAAATTTGGATGGTGCAAAAATTAAGACACAAGAAAATCCACAAATACAAAAATGGGAAGAATCTCTTGTTATATTAAAAAAGAGAAAACAATCAATTAAAAGGTGTCTATATTGTAGATCCAGAGAATTTAGTACTGCCTGGAAGTTTTGTCTAAATTAATAGATTACTGAATATTTTTATCAAAAAAATCTGTATTAAAGTTTGTAATAATAATTTAATATAAATAATTTTTTAAAATTTAAATAAGAAAAATTATGTTTAGCATGGAAAGCATTTTTGTTACTGTATTAAGTATATTTAATTTGTGTTTAATTGTTAATGTATTGGAACAGAATTTAATTTGTTTAAAGCTGATGAGGGAATCTAAGAATTCCAAAAGTGCTATTTTGTATTGAATAAAGTAATTTTCTTTGAGTTGATTAATATTTCCTGCTAAATGGCTAGTTGTAAGTAGTTACTATACAAACAAACAAAGAATAAGCCTACAAAATTACAAGAATTGGATACAAAACAGGACCCTTCCTATTACAAGAATAAAACTATTGAATTACATTGGCCAATCACAGAATTTCCTGAATATATCACCACTGGAATTACAAATCATCATAAGTTGAGGAGTACTTTATATAGTGTCACAACAAAAAAGTAGAGCTGCTGTTATTACATCCTATTGAAAAAATATTCGATAAGATATAATAACAGCATTAATGGACCAATCTGGATGCAGTTTCTTTTATATGAAAGTGCAATAATAACTTTAAATTGAATTTTTTAAGATACTTCCAAATAATGCATTTTTATTTATATTATTATATTATTTCATATAGAAATTTGCATACATTTATACAATATCTGCATATGTCTATGCTACTTTCATTATTTAGCTCTTATTGAGTATAAAATATTTAAGGAAGCACTTTTTAGAATTGCTCTTCAAATGTTCTACTTGATGATAAAAATTTTATAATGATGTATTAAATAAGCATGGCAACCAGGGCCGGATTTAGATGAAGAGAGGCCCTAGGCTATTCCACTTGCGAGACCTTCCGCCCCCCTTTAATTTTAAAAATCAGATGATAGATAATAATGAATTATATGTTAAATGCAATATGTTGTATTAGTATAATTTATTTGTATTATATGAAATCACTTTCAAACACTCGTAGTCGATATACACTATAATACTATAAACAAATGAAAGTATCCGAACTACTGAGGGCAACATTTCATAACTTCGTGAATAAATTTCTGAAAAATAAAAACTTACTATTAACACGTGTTTCGTATTAGTAAAAATTTATTAGAAAGATTCACTTTTTTAGGTTTCAGAGAGCAGGAAATGATATTGCTTTTTTATACGTAAATAAACAGCTCTCGTCGGTATTGAGTCTTGTTACCATTTCGAGAAATGTATAGTGTACTAAAATAATAATGCAATAAATCAATTAGTGTTTGAATGTTTAATAGTACCTACATATTTTTGAGTGTAAAATTTAATTATTAATTTTATTAACTCAAATGTAGGCCCCCTCTTGATCTTGAGGCCCTAGGCTGGAGCCTAATTAGCCTATAGGAAAATCCGGCCCTGCTCATATGGTTGTAATTGGAAGAGCTACTTTACCTTGGAGGACTGATGAAAGAAGATTTTTTAGTAACTGATAACTGTACTATTAAATTTTAATAAAAAAATATTTTTCTTTTGAGGTTTTAATATTCTCAGATAGATATTTAAAAAATTTCACTTTCAAGCATCTGTTACGATTATTATGCTCTCTGATTTCTTCATATCTTCTACATGTATTCGCATTATACAGTATATTTAAAGTTTTGATTCGATACAAGTAAGTATCGATACTTTTAAACAATAAAATTAACAGTATCGATACTCTGATTCAATACTACTCAAATAAGTAAGTAATCGATACTTTCGGGTATCGATTCATCCCTATATATACATAGATGATGCAACACCACTGTTACATAAGGATCGACTTCTGACTAATACCTATGTTGATGATGATATTTTTGCTATTTTCTTTATTCATATTAAGTGTAGATTTAAGTTTAAATCTATTTTGTAAATTAAAACTATAAAAGTCCAGTTCACTTACGTAGTAAAGATTTTCTTTTGTAATTACCAGTAGATCTCTTAAATAATCTTATAAGGGAATTAGATTTGGAAATAGGTTTGATAAAATAAGATGAATTTATATTTTTTTGGAAAGATGTGTTGGAAATCTGGTATTAGTTTTAAAAAAAACTAAAACTTCATACATGTTTTCTAATGGAAAAACACACTAAAATTCTGCTTTGTGCAAGTTGTGCAGCTAACATAATTTCAAGAGTTTCCAAAGCAAAAATTTTCAAAAACAAGTAATTCCAGTTATTAAAAATCTAACATTAATTATTTAATGTTAACTAATTTGAGACTTATTCTTTCAATATGGTATTTTCTTGAATGATATTAAAAATATTGTAATTTCATACCGTAAATATTGTAATTTCAATGTACTATATACATCAATATGTCTAATTGATAGTTAGCAATTTTATTTAACAATAGTTTTAATTTATAAAATAGATTTAAACTTAAATCTACAGTTAATATGAATAAAGAAAATGGCAAGAATTATATTATCAATAGTTATTAGCCTAAAGATATAATTCTTATATAATAGTGGCATCACATTGTGTGATCATAATGACACAGGTGTGTTTGGCAGACATGAACATAAATTAAACTTAATTCTGTGAACTGTTAATGGGAATAATTTTTAATAAAGTTGGAATATGTATTTGTTTAGTATCCTTTTTTTTTTTTGCTCAACAAAAATTTAATTTAGTAATTAGAAAGCTATGAAAAATTTTTTAAAATTCAGTTTGGAATCAAGTTCAATATATCTCAAGTTCTACACTTTGTAGGAAAGTGATTCAGATATTGTTAAAACTGGAACTAGATAAGGTTTTTAGTGATGCACAAAAATGCTACAGTATTATTTGAAATAAGTGAGAAAATATACATTATACATGTATATTTTTTAGAAAGCTTAGATGGATTTTTGATTCAATCAGATCCCATTATTAGATAGCACAAATGATAAGTTTTAAAATAAGACCTCAATAAGCTTTTTATATTGAGTAGAAGCCAAAATATTAAGTGCGAACATTTATTCTGGGACACACTATATAATTTAATATTTAAAAATTTTTAAAAAGATGATGTTATTCTAGTAACATTACCTTCAATAGGTAAAATGTATAATGCTGCAATTATTCTCTGGATTACAATATTTACATAAAAATTTCATTGTTCATAGGTAAGAGTAAATGTTTATATTTTTTATGTATATATAGATAATAACAATGAAAAATTATTTTTATAATTTCAGAGATTTGAAAGTATCAAATTTACTTCTAACTGATAAAGGCTGTTTAAAAATTGGTAATATTGATAAAATTAATATTAAAATGCTTTTAAAATGTTAAATTTATATATTTATTACAGCTGATTTTGGTTTGGCTAGAAAATATGGTCTTCCAGTAAAGCCTATGACTCCAAAAGTAGTAACTTTATGGTATAAATTAATATTTCTAAGAGAATTTAAAATTGAATACTTTGAATAATCAAAAAATTATTTTTTTTCTATTTAGGTATAGGGCTCCAGAATTATTATTGCAATCTAAAACACAGACAACAGCAATAGACATGTGGTTTGTATTAAACATTAATACTTCCAATTAATTAAGTAAATCAAATTTGAATTCAAACAAGTATTTACCATTATTAGTTGAAAAACTTTTCTTTTATCATTTGTAAATTCAATAGTTATTCTGTTTTATAATGACTAAATTTTGATTTACTTAATAAAGGCTGACCTATGTACTACTATTGAAAAAGTTCAACTTGTTACTGAAAGAAGGCCCAAGTAGAAATTCCTTAGTAAAATATTTAAAATACTAAGTTTAAATATCAATAAACAAACATTATTCTTGAATAACTAGATAATTTATTGAAGAATGTTTGATATCCATATAAAAGATCTTGAAAAATATTAATCTAATTAAATTAATCCAATCTAAATGAATGTGCAGTATCCATAAAAATGCTTCATTACTTAGTAATGAAGTGTTAGAATTACTTTTTTGTGTTAGAATATTTCTTTTTCCTGTATGTTTTTTTTTAATAAATTTCAGGGCAGCTGGTTGTATTTTAGGAGAACTACTATTACACAAACCACTCTTACCTGGAAGATCAGAAATACATCAATTAGAATTGATTGTCGATTTGTTAGGTACTCCAAATGATAGTATTTGGCCTGTAAGTTTTTATGTTAAAAAAAAATTATAAATGAAAAACTTTTTTAATTTTATATTATTTCTTATAATTTATGAATAGGGCAATTCTTAAAATATTGTTCTTAGCTATATATTTTGAAATCTTATAAAATGTAATATCTTATTGTAGGGATATTCTAAATTGCCAATTTTAGAGAATTTCACTCTTAAACAGCAGCCGTAAGTAAATATTATAATTTTTTATATAAATTTTTATTATAAAAATATTAAAAAATGCAAAATAAAATTAAATTTTTAAAATAATATTTAGATATAACAACATAAAACATATTTTTCCTTGGTTATCATCATCTGGAATTCGTTTGTTGAATCTCTTATTTATGTATGATCCAAAGAAAAGGTAATTTATACATTTAAAATATTTTTAAACATTAGAAAGAACAAGATAGATAAGTTTCTATTTTACAATAATTTTTCTCTATTTAAAAATAATTAATTGTAGTTATTTTAGAGGAGTTATGGTCTCTGATAAATAAAAAAAAGTTTGAAAATACATTTCATTGTGGATGACATTTTGTCAATATCATATGAACTTAAAATATACAATTATAAAATTATTATATATAATTATATACAGAAAACTACATTAAAATTTTCTGTACATTTTGAAATCTCATAATACTCATTTTATTAAAAATTGCATTGAATTTAGACTTTGAAAAATAATTAAAATTTAAAATTTCTAAAATAATGATCATAATAAATATACAGATAATCCTCATCTTACAATTGCCTCGATTTACGATGGTGATGTCATCAATAAATTCTGTTGTTATTCAATGTAGTTGACCTGGGCTCGATTTCCTAACCTAATGATCTGATATATGGATTCATTTTTGTCTAGTTCTTGTAATTTTGTATTTTTTGTGTTTATTAAGTTAATATATAGTGTCCTAATAAATAATAGTGAGAAATCCATGAATTTTGAGCATTTCCAACTTCTGACCATTTCTAATTTACAACAGTGGAGTTTGAAATTCTTGGAGCCAAACTCCATTGTAAGTTGAAGACTACCTGTATACATGCTTTTGTTCAATGAGGTTTTGTACATAAGTAGTATTATATACATGGGTTTTTATCCATATTAATTTTTGTGCATTACAGTTTTGTCTTTAGGATTTTGTTCTACGAGGTTTTGCTATTTTAGTTTGTCCTGGAATATAAGCAATTAAAAAAATTTAATTCTTCAAATTAAAAAATACTTATGCAAAATATTAAAAAAATATTAATTATATGTGAACATCTTTTCTATTATTATTATGTTAATATTGAACTCATTATTTTCTATAGATTTGATTCTATAATTGATGTGAATGTCATATGTGAATTTTTATTAAAATCTGATTACATATATGTTAATTATTCTGCTAATAGATAAACAAGCCTAATTCATTTATAGATATGAACCAATGTTATATTTTTATTCCTTTTTATTTCACTTTAAAACAGAGAATATAAATTAAAAGACATTCTTAATAAATTTTAAATTACAAAGATTGTTGACTTTAAATTTATAAATGAATCAATGAGACTAAGAATGGTACTAATCAAAAATATTTGTTTTGAGATATTTAAACAAAACTGAATATATTTCATAGAAAATGTTGAAGTTCAGGATGCTAAGTAAATTTAGAATACTTTGTTTCCTGATTCCACTGAAGTTAAATATTGAACAAAAATTTATCTGATGAGTAATTATGTTTAAAAGAAATCATTAAATATGTGCTAGTCCTGGAATCAACATTACTTTCTTGTCATTCAATAAGATATAACAACATTATATTTATTTAAAATGTGATATAAATGAAATTAAAATCTTTCAAAAGTTGAAAACTTTATTTAAAACATAACAATTCAAAAAGATGGCATTATCAGAAAAAATGACATGCATTTTGCTCATCAGTAGTTATTTTCCAAGAATTGATGTGATAAGAAAATTCTAACTGCTTACTCATATTTCATAATTTTTTTCAAGTATTTTTTATGGATTATTGATATGAATTCCTAGTAGGCAATTTTAGCAGGAAGATTAGG